>PVLD010004578.1:0-123396 GCA_004027595.1 Dinomys branickii | reverse complement strand
GTGTGAATGATTTCCAGAGGCAGGCAGGTTAAGCTGGGTTGCTAACAGTTCCCCGTGTGTGTGTGTGTGTGTGTGTGTGTGTGTGTGAAATCTGGGGCAACCTCACTCTGAAAGTCCCTGTTTTGGAACCCTTCTGGAAGCTGGCGTTTTACAGCAAGAGGGACTTTTCACCAGTAAAAGCTTCGGTGTCGATTTCGATCTTGTTGATGGCTTCCCCATTGTCATCCACGGCAAAGACCAACTCCACTTCTTTGGCACTGTAAGTCTGAGAGCTGCAAAACCGGGACCAGAGCCCCCACCCCAGAAGTTTGAACCTGGTAATAAGGCTCCACCCCTTTATCCTGGCCCTGCCTGCATACCTTAATTTCCATTCCTACTTTGTGTTTTGTGTTTTGCAACACTGGGGATTGAACTGCCTGTACCCGCTGAGTTACATCCCAGCCCTTCCTGTTTGCCTTTTGAGACAAGGTCTGACTGTATTGCCCAGGCTGGTCTCCACCTCTTGGGCCCAAGCAATCATCCTGACTCAGCCTCCCAGTAACTAATAGGGCTGGTTCTAGCCATTCTTTAAAACCACCAGCAGTGATCCACCCCATCCCAAAACGAGGCTCAGCCTCCAAAGCCCCACCTCAGAGATTCTGCGCCTCTATCTGGCCAGCCCCCTGCACAGGCCCCTCCCGTGCCCAGAGAGGGTGTGTTGAATAACTCCTCCCACCGGAAAATGAGGGAGCAGTTCTGCCAGTCAAAAGGGAAGTAGGTGACTTCCACGGCGCAGGTGCTGCGGTAGATGGCTGGAGGCAACCAGGTCACATGGCCACCCGGGTAGATCAGCACATTGGCATCGTAGGCCACGCCGAACTGGCCGTCAATACTGTGGGCCCAAGAAAACCAAGCTATTTCACAGGTCCAGTGAACCTGCCTCCAAGCACTCCTTGCCACAAGCAAATCTAGCCCCTAGCCCAGATCTCTCTCTCTCTCTCTCTCTCTCTCTCTCTCTCTCTCTCTCTCTCACACACACACACACACACACACACACACACACCCCCGAGCCAGCTGCCCAATCCCTGACTGACGGTCCTCACTTGTTTTCCAGCACGATTTCTGGTAGCCATACACGGTCGGAAGGGACCCGCAGGGTTTCTAAACCCCTGAAGTCGTCTGTGCTGAAGTTGAGTCGGTAATCTTGCCAGTCCTAAGAGGGGGAGAGAAACACACCCCCTGTGCATTTCCCACCTGGTGCTGCCCAAGAGGCATTTGGAAGAAGGGACAAATCTCACGCTCTCCCCAGATCTGACTCACGATGCCGATCCATATGTTAGTAGTGAGGGTCTCCTCCTTCTCGTTCTGCAGCAGAGATGGAGGTGATTAAAGCCTGACTGCAGGGCCAGAAGTGGGTGTCAGAAGAGAGCTCAGCAAGTAGGAGCCGGAAGTGGGGTTTGAGGCTCTGGATGGGGGTAGGGCAACTTACCAGAGAAATGAGGTTGGTCAGGGTGACCTTGAGGCTGACGGTGACAGTGTCCTCAGGCCCCTTCACTGGCCGGCGTTCTGGGTCATAGTTGTCAAAGAGATGGTGGTAAAGACTCAGCTCCTCATTTTTCCCCTCATCCCTGCCTGCGATGGGGTCAGGGAAGAAGTCATGGGACTGGAGGAGGCAGTAGGCCCTCTCTGCCACTCAGGGTCTTCATAGGTCCCTGGGGCTGTGTATCTTGCAGTGTGTGTCTCCCTGAGCCAGCGACATTATACCTCAGGACCAACTATATAGTGCCTCCGTGTGTCTGGTCCCTCTCTATCCTTGTCCCTTCATGTTGGTGTCTGTCTGTCCACTTGCCTCCCCGACCCTGTTCTTACCAAGGAGCCCCAAGAGGAGCAGGGCCCCGAGCAGAGTCCCTGTCATCCTGCTGTCTGCTTCTCCTGGTTATTCTGAGCTTTGGCAGGCTTGGGTGCCTGTGCAAGGGGGAGGAGGGTGTTAGTTCCGGGCTGGGTTAGGGGACTGTCACCTAATCCTTCTGTCCACCTCTGCTATAGCTGGGGACATTTTGGCTGCTTCCAGAGGCAGCTGCCCCATCCTGGGCTCCCTGCCCACACCCCATCCCAGCATCCTTTGCCCAGCCAGCTCCCCAGCTGCAGATCATCTCTCCTAAGAAGAACAGGCTTCCAGCGGCACCTGGAGACACTCACCTGCAGAAGAGGACGGGATATGCTGTCCACACCCACCAGTGGTGTCCTCTGAGTAAGCTGCGCTGTGTAGGTGATGCTGCTTGATGAACACATCTGGGAGGTGGGCGCCCCTTGCCTCCCACACCCGCCCATGTGGAACAGAAGCCTTCACCATCGCCACCCGCAGCTGCTCGTGGCTACAGTGATGCAGTTCTTATCAGCAGAGTTCGGTAAAAAGGAGACTCTATAAATGCCTGATAAGGAAAGCAGCGCTCGCATAGGATTAACAGACTCCAGCTGGCAAATCAGACCATGCTGTGCAGGGCTAGTCCCCCACCTCCCTCCATAACCCGATTCCAAGGTCTGCCTACCCCTACCGGTCTGGGCCTGACACTTGCCGGGTTTATTTCTCCCTCCGGTCCCTGCTGCCACCTTGTGGAAATTGGTGGTAGTACCATCCTCCCCAACTTGCAGTGCAAAGGGCATACACCATAACTGATCGTCTTGCTGCTGCTTAAGGTCTTGAAGCACTCTCTTTGGTCGTCTGGCAAAGAAACCTGCTTTAGGAAGCTGGGAGAGGTGGGGCGCGATGCACCCATGTTTTAAAGAAGCTGTCCAGGTGTTCCTCAGGAAGGGCTGGAGTAAACACTCCCTCACCCCCACCCGGTACTGAGAACCAAACCCAGGACATTTACACTGAGCCCCGGTTTTGTTTTATTTGCTTTTCCTTTTTTAGACAAGCTCATGCTATGCAGTTTAGGCTGGCCTTGGACTCAGTGTAACTCCTGCCTCAGCCTCCCAAGTGCAGGGATGACAGGTGTGTGCCACCATGCTGAGCTGGAGTAAGCACATTTCATCCCTCACACCTCATTTCCTTATACCAACCCGGCAATTGCCGTTGTCTTTTGCTCCTATAGCCATAAAGACTAGAGTGCAGGCCACGTGTGTGATGCACACCTGTAATCCCAGCATTTAGGAGGCTGAGGCAGGAGGATCACTGCAAGTTTGAGGTCATCTTGGATTACAAAGTGAGTTCAAGACAGCCTGAACTTTTACTTCATAGTGAAACCCTTTCTCTCTCACACACACACACAGACACACACACACACACACAAAAGATTTGGTGTCCAGATGCTGAAATATAGCAATGTGAAGAAGAGAAGGAGGGAAGTGGGTCCTGGGACCCAGCAAGGATCTGAAGTGAGAATTGAAGCCCATGAGGACAGCAAAGAAAGCATCTTCAGCAAAGAAGGACGTGGCAAGTGGTGCTTTCTGCCTGAGCTGTGACTCACTGTGGGAGGGGCAGCTCAAACCTGCAGACACACGGTGACTCCTGGTGACCCCAGAAGCCTCCACAGAGAAACGCACCAGTGGAATGGGGCCGTGGACACAGCGGACTCCAGTGGCTGGTGAGCTATTCAGGTTCAGATTCTCCACAGGAGAGGGAGACAGGCTGGTAGCCGTCTTGGCCAGGGACCAGCTGTGCTCAGAAATCAGAAAAGCTGGGGGCTGTTCCCATCTGTGGGCTTTCAGTGTCAGGGTGAGGCAGAAGTGAGTTTAAGTTGGCAGGAGGTCAGGAGCCAAGTTCAAGCGAGCAGGAGGCACACAGTGTTGCAAGCTGAGCACATTGGGTTCCAGCCTCACAGCCAGAAACCAGCCTGAACTTCAGTGGAGCTAAAGGTGAAGGCTCGCTGGGGTGATCCACTGCTCTGCCGTAAATCTGCGGCCGGCTTGCTGAGATTGACCAACAGGGATCTGGACTCTGTCCATCCACTTTGTCCAGCAGTGACGGCAGAGACATGCCTTGAGGTGAATCTTTTTTTTTCTTATTTTCTTTTTTCCTCTTTTCTTGTTTTTGTCTTCTTTTTACTTGATTCTGTGTTCTTGTTTCACCTGAGTGTGAACATTGTACCTGGCTTTTTATTGCTGTTCTGTTCTTGGTTTTATTTCTTCCTTCTCTCTTTTCTGCCAGTCTTCACCAGTCTCCTGAAGTGTTCATCATCTTCCCTTGTCCTCCAGCCTTGCTTCTAATCTCTTGCTCTTCTGTTTCTCTATTTTTCCCCAAACCCTTTTTAAACTTTCTCCCCTAAGGGTAAAGTCACTACACTAAGGGTATATTTACTATATACAATTTCTGGTTTATTTTAGATTTTGTTATATGATCACAAATCTAGTTCATATGGGGAAAGGTAGCAAATTAATAATTACCACAGTTTGTCACTTTCTAGGCTGTTTGATACTATCGCTGCACTACTTTACCCTGGGTGACATAATTGTTCTGATCAGTTGTTCTTCTTGGTGTGCCAACACTGAGATTGCCTAAGGGTCATAAATTATATGATAGGCCAGGGCCAAAGATCCAGGGCCTGGGCCAACTAGGCAGCCACTTCTCATCCCCATTAAATTGAAGAGATAAGCCGGGCTTGTTGGCGCATGCCTGTAACCCCAGCACTCGGGAGGCTGAGGCAGGAGGATCATTGTGAGTTCAAGACCAGCCTGGGCTACAAAGTGAGCTCAAGGCCAGCCTGAACTGTACAGCGAGACCCTTTCTAAAAAAAAAAAATCGAAGAGATAGGATCTTGAACCCGACTCAAAACCCAAAAGCCAGCTATATCTGGCAGAGGTGTCAAAAGACACCTCTGAGAAATCATTTCATAAGGGTTCTGCTGGGTGTGGGGGTGCACCCCTGCAATTCCAGCACTTGGGAGGCTGAGGCAGGAGGATCACTGCGAGTTCGAGACCAGCCCAGGCTACAAAGTGAGCTCCAGGCCAGCCTGAACTGCATAGTGAGACCCTGTCTCAAAAAAAAAAAAAAAAAAAGGTTCTAACCACTAGCAATAAAGCCGCTCACCATAGCGCAATCCACAAGCATCAACCCAGGAATTAAGCTAAAAAAGAAAGAGAGAAAGTGAGACTTGGAGCCCACCCAAGCAAACCCAGGGGCTAATGAGATGCCACCCACCTACGCCCTGGGAAATGGGAACAGCAAAAGTAGCAAAGCAGATGACTGAGGCTGCAGAAAAAAAATGAAGCCGAAGATAATTTCTCAGGTAACTACAGAAACAGTGACCATAATGAAAGACAAGGTTAGTGACTCCAGAGCAGATGCAGATAAAGACAGAGAGAAGAACTTAGGAAAATGATGGAAACCATGAGTGTACAACATAGGAAAGAAACAGAATCCATGAAACAGATTCAAACAGACATCCAGGAGATTAGAATCTCCACTGAAAGGCTGGGGGTATGGCTCAGAGACACAGCACCTGCCTGGCAAGTGCAAGGTCCTGAGTTCAATTCCTAGTACCTCCTGCTGCAAAAAATTCCACTGAAGCTGGGAATGGTGGTGCCCCCCTGTAATCCCAGCACTCGAGAGGCTGAGGCAGGAGGATCACTGGGAATTCAAGACCAGCCCAGGCTACAAAGTGAGTTCAAGGCCAGCCTGAACTGCAGAGCAAGACCCTGCCTCCAAAAAAAATTTCTTTTAAATAGAGTTTTAAAAATAAATAAATAAAATAAAAATTCCCTTAAAAGCATATATGCAGCAGAGTGAACCAATATGAGGAGAGACTATCAGACACAGAAAACAGGATTGCGGTTAGCAGTTGAAAGCTAGACCCAGCAAGCTCAGCTCAACAGGAAGCCGCTCCCTTCACCATGCCTCTTGGCCAGCAGCTCAGAACAGCTGCAGCTGCCGCCAGAGGCATAGATGCCAAGCTGTTGTTTGTTGGTCTTTAGGGCCGTCACGGTGAGGACAGCCCGCGCTGTTCTGACAGGGCTCCCCTGTGCCATCAGCACAAACAGCTGCCCTCTCTTTTGTGACCAGAGAAAGGTTCAGCTGAGCGGAGATGGGGTATCCAGTCGGCACTAACACTCAGGCTGCTCCCTCAGTGGAGCCCAGGCTGAGGGCTGAGAGCTTTCTGGCTGGGTGTGTTCCAGTCACTTTGGGCGGAACACGGCACACCGTGGATGCCCGACAATCCTCTACTGAACGCCTGGGCGTGAGAACAGAAGCAGGAATGAGCACTTTGGCTCCCCGCAGAGAGCCCTCCTTTGGCCATGTGCCCCACAGCGTCCACCAGCCTCTTGGAGACCTCACTCCCTGGCCAGAGTCCACTGGTTCTGGTGGACACTTGACCCCCGCCAGGCCAAGGCAAGGCCTTCCCTGGAAACTTCCCAAAGCAGGAACTCAGGGGAGCAGCTGCTCTCCTGCCGCAGATGTGAAACGCAGACACACCGGGCAGCTGTGTGTGTCCCTCATCTCTTCTGTGCAGCAGAGAGAGTGCAGCTGATACACGGAGACAAGTAGAGACATGAAGGGCTTCAGCCTTCCGGCTCTCACCCCAGTCACCCCCAGTCATGATTGTCTCCTCCAAAAGCCTGGTTGCCCAACAGTTCCTTGGGTTAAATGAGGTCCCTCAGCATCTTTACAATAAGCCCCCCTTTTCTTGGTTTAAAAATATTAGGATTTCAGTTCCAGGGGGTGCACATGCCTGTAGCCCCAGCACTCAGGAGGCTGAGGCGGGATTGCTGCGAGCTCAAAACCACCTTGGCTGCATAGTGAGTTTGAGGCCAACCTGCACTGTATAGTGACATCCTGTCTCAAAAAAGGGGAGTGAATTTTGAAACAGGGCATGGTGGCTCACGCCTGAAATCCCAGCAATCAGGAAGCTGAGATAGGAGCCAGGTGTGGTGGCACACGCCTATAATCCCAGCACTTGGGAGGCTGAGGCAGGAGGATCATCTCGAGTTCGAGACCAGCCTGGGCTACAAAGTGAGCTCAAGGCCAGCTTGAACTGCATAGCGAGACCCTGTCTCAAGAAGACAAAAAGAGGGGCTGGGGATATAGCTCAGTGGAATAAGTGGTTGCCTGGCAAGCACAAGGTCCTGAGTTCGATCCCTAGTACCACAAAAAGACAAAAAGAGGGCTGGGGATGTAGCTCAGTGGCACAAGCGCCTGCCTGGCAAGTGCAAGGTCCTGTGTTTGATTCTTGGTACAAAAAAAAACAAAAACAGAAAAACCCCACAAACTCAAAAGAAAAAAAAGAAAGCTGAGGTAGGATTGAGTTTGAGGCCAGCCTGGGCTCCACGGAGAAATCCTGTCTCAAACAAAGGACTGGGGGTGGAGCTCAGAGGTAGACCACTTGCCTAGCATGAGAAGAAAAAGTAAAGATAAAAAAGAAAACCTTCCTCTTTCTACTTATTCCCTCTCCCCAAAGATTAACAGCCTTTGTAAGTCCTACTTTTTTTTTGTCTTTTTGAGACAGGGTCCCACTGTGCAGTTCAGGCTGGCCTTGAACTCACTTATGTAGCCCAGGCTGGCCTCGAACTCACAACAACCCTCCTGCCGCAGCCTCCTGAGAGCTGAGATTACAGGTATGTGCGACCACGCCTGGCTAGTAAATCCTTGTAGACAACAATCTAACATATAGGTATGTATGCGAGTATACAGACATCACAGCATAATACTGTGTTTACTATGCTCCACTTTTTTCTCAGTGTAGTTTGGAGATAGGCCCATATCAACACATTTGCTCATTCCTTTGTGTGTGCATGTGCGTGTGTACGTGCATGCGTGCATGCATGTGTGTGTGTGTGTGTGTGTGTGTGTGTGTGTGTGACTGAGGATTGAATCCAGTGCCTTCACACTTAGCTACAGCCCCAGCCCTTTTTTTCTTTTTCCTTTTTTTTGAAGAGTAGGAAGAATTTCTTGAGAGAAAGAAAGCTTGTATCTGAGAGGGACAGAAGGGGGCCTGGAAAGTAGGTTGCCCACCAATACTGCTTCTCAAGGGTGTTTTATTAAGCAAAGCTATGAGGTGGGGTGGGCTTAAGGTGGGACAGAACTATAACCAATAAATAAGGTTACAAGTATAGTTGCTTAGGTAACATTGGTCCAACGGCAAATCACAGGATGGGTATGAGATGGGACAAAACTGGTCAGCCAATAGGTACACAACAAGTATAGTCACTAGGGCAACATTGATTAAATGACAAGCAGATGGGGAAACAAGTCACATGGCAAGCACACCTGGTCAGACAAGGACTTTCGGGGAAGTAGTGGGTTAAGGAGGTTTGGTCCTCTACCTCAAGGTGATTGATGCCTTCTTAGAATATCAATCACTCCCAGTCCTTTTTTTCATTTTTTAAATTTTGAGATAGGACCAGGTGTGGTGGTATACTCTTGTAATCCCAGCACTTGGGAGGCTGAGACAGGAGGATCCTTGTGAGTTCAAGGCCAGCCTGTACTACGTAGTGAGGCCCTGTCTCAGTTTAAAAAAAATTTAAATGGATTCTCGCTAAATCACTAGATTGCTCGGACTGGGTTTACATTTGTGATATTTCAGAGCCTTTCAGAGTACTGAGATTACAGGCATCCCCCACTGACCTTGGCTTTGTCCACTCTCTTTATTTTAAAATTATTATTATTATTATTATTATTTTGGTTTAAGACAGTTTCACTGTGTAGCCCAGGCTGGCCTTGAACTTGTAACCTCCTGCCTCAGCCTCTGGAGTGCTGTAATTACAGGTGAAAGCCACCACACCTGGCTCTCATTCTCTTTAAATAACACCTACTACTGTATTCTCTTGTATGGATGCACCATTGATAACTCCTCCACTTCCCGGCAGATAGGTATTTAAGATGTGACCATGTTGGGTTTTGTGATTGCATACTTCATAACAGTGAACGCGTTTGTGCGTAATCTTTGGCAAACTTTTTTTTTTTTTTTTGCGGTACTGGGGATTGAACTCGGGACCCTGCGCTTGCTAGGCAAGCACTTATTCCACTGAGCTATATCCCCAGCCCCCCCCCTTTTTTTTTTTGAGACAGAGTCTCACTATCAGTTCAGGCTGGCCTTGAGCTCACTTTATAGCCCAGGCTGGGATTACAGGCATGCGCCACCACACCCAGGGTTCCTTCACATGTGTTTTAAAGCAGTTGATGGGAGCTGAGTGTGGTGGCATATGCCTGTAATCCTAGCACTTGGGAGGCTGAAGCAGGAGGATCCCCAAGAGTTCAAGCCCAACTTGGGCTACAGAGTGAGTTCAAAGCCAGCCTGGACTACACAGTGAAACCCTGTCTCAAAAGCAAAACAAAACACAAGACAGTCAGTGACCTTTGTCAAAGTCTGCACCCACTGACACTGAAACCAGTAGAGCCAACAGAGCGTGACGCCTCCTGCTTTTTCCAGAACAGACTATCAAAAGGGTTGTTTTCCCAAATGATAGATAAAACTGCTCTCTCATTATTTTGATTTACATTCTTGAGAGAAGTTGAGCTTTTTTTTCAACAGCTGTACTAGCCA
The DNA here is from genome assembly GCA_004027595.1 of Dinomys branickii. Lineage (NCBI taxonomy): Eukaryota > Metazoa > Chordata > Mammalia > Rodentia > Dinomyidae > Dinomys > Dinomys branickii. The sequence goes on along the minus strand of PVLD010004578.1, from coordinate 113,938 downwards.
CACACATATATTTCATTCCTGAAAACTACCTATTAATATCCGTGGAGGGCTGGGGATATAGCTCAGTGGAATAAGCACCTGCCTAGCAAGCGCAGGGTCTTGAGTTCGATCCCCAGTACCGCAAAAAAAAAAAAAAAAAAAAAAAAAAAAAAAAAAAAAAAAAAAAATCCGTGGAACAAGTGTAATGGCGTATACTTGTAATCTCAGCTGTCAGGAGGCTGAGGCAGGAGGATGACGAGTTCAACCCCAGCCTGGGCTACACCCTGTCACAAGAAAACAAACACAAAAACAGAAAAATAATTTGATGATTGAAAATCCTGTCAAAATAATAACCATATGGAATGAAGCCCAGAAAGTCCCAGACTAAAACAGTGCTTGATATTCATTTCTGAGAAGGAAGGCAGCCTTTCTCCCTTTACTTATAGCCCCAAATCAGAGATTATACAAAAAAGAGAAAAATATATAAAACTTCCCTATAGCCAGAAATATAAAGCAAAAGCCGAACAAATGACAAACTGGGCGAAAAGGTCCTCACTGATGTTTTATCTCCTTTATTCATAAAAGTCTCATATCAACAATACTTGCCTAATGTGAGGAAGGCCCTAGGTTCAACCCCCAGCACCACAAAAACAAAACCCATTAAAACCTCTCAGAGCTGTAACGGCATACACAGCTGAGATGATGGTCAGATAACCTGGGCTCCTGAAAACTAAACTTTGATTTGGGAATGGTGGCGCACACCTGTAATCCCAGCACTCAAGAGGCTGAGACAGGAGAATTGCTGTAAATTTGAGGCCAACCTGGGCTACGTAGTGAATTCAAGGCCAGCCTGAATTACATAATGAAACCCTATCTCAAATAAACAAAAAAAGGAAATAAAAAAGATCAGGGAGAGACAAAGGAAATTGGTGGCAAGGATCATTGATAGCTTGGTGGGTATATTCTACAATGCTGGAGGGAATGCGAATTAGTACAGTCACTGTGAAAAAAGGAAAAACATTAGTATTGAGGTTCCTCAAAAAATCAATAAGCTGGGTGTGGTGCTGCATACTTGTAATCCAGCATTTGGGAGCCTGAGGCAGGAGGATCATTGCGAGTTCGAGGCCAGCCTGGACTACAAAGCAAGCTCAAGGCCAGCCTGAACTGCATAGTGAGACCCCGTCTCAAAAAGACAAAAAAAAAAAAAAAAGTAGGTGAAAGTCACTTTTAAATAAAAGTAGAATAAACGCAAACGTAAGATGAACAACCACTTTGGAAAACTGGCAGCTGCTTACAACGTGAAGCATGCATTTCCCCCCTGACCTAGGTATTCCATCCCTAGGTATTTATCCAAGAGACGGGAAGACATGTCTGCAGATGTGCCCACATATTCACAACAGCTGCATTGATAATAGCCAAAACCTAGGAATATCCACCCACAGGGTAACAGATAAACCGTGGCAGGCCCATAGGGTCGAGTACTGCCCAGCAGTTGAACTGCAGACAAACCCCAGGGAGGGACTTAAAGGGACACTGAGAGGCGGGGTGTGGCTACGCGATAGAGCCCTTGCCCCGTTTGCAGGAGAGCCTAGGTTTGATTCCCAGCCCCACCGGGAAAGAGGAACCCTGCCCTACATAAACTTCGCACAGCATGGACCTCACAGACATGCTAGGGAAAGCCGCCTGACTTGAAAGTACACTCGGTGTGATTCCGTTTCTGGGAAATTCTAGGGCATGCAAAGCTGATCTCCAATGGCAGAAATTGGATCAATGATGGCTTGGCTTGCAGGACCAGCTAGGAGGGGGCGCAGTGGAACCATAGTTACACGGGTGTGTACATATGTCAAATGTAACTAAGATCCGTGTGTTTCTCTCCATATAGATTTTTTTTTTTTTTTGGTCATTTTGAGACAGGCTCTCAATGCACAGTTCAGGCTGGCCTTGAGCTCACTTTGTAGCCCAGGCTGGTCTCGAACTTGCAGCGATCCTCCTGCCTCAGCCTCTCAAGTGCTGGGACCACAGGCATGAGCCACCATACCTGGCTTCTCTCCATATAGAAATTATGATTTAATTTTAAAATTTTTTTAGTTAAAAAAGGAGTTCACTGGGCTAGTGATATAATTTAACAGGCTCAGCACCTGCCTGGCAAGCACAAGGTCATGAGTTCAATTCCCAGTACCAAAAAGAAAAAAAAAAGGAAGTCATATTGTTGAAATGCACAACAGGAGGTTATTTACAGGGCAGAGACCTTTGTATTACTTTGATTTGTTTTGTTTATTTTTTGATATGGGAGATCACACTTGGGGCCCTTGGTATACTATGCACACACTCTCCCACTGCACAACGCCCCTGGCCCTTAGTTCCTATGGGTTACACTTTAATGGTTAAATTATATCCATTCTGGCCAGGCATGGTGGCGCACACCTGTAATCCCAGCACTCGGGAGGCTGAGGCAGGAGGATTTTCACAAGTTCGAGACCAACCTGGGCTACAAAGTGAGCTCAAGGCCAGCCTGAACTGCATAGGGAGACCCTGTCTCAAAAAGACAAAAAAAAAATTCTATATGGAGAGAAACACACGGATCTTAGTTGCATTTGACATATGTGTGTATATATATATATATATATATATATATATATATCCATTTTGTAAAGTATAACTTGTATACAATATAAAATAAATTCAAGTCCTACCTTCCTTTCATATTAGTACCTCACTTTTTTACTCTCTACATGAGGGACCAACTATGTATATGTGTATTCATGTATTTGTAGTTGGGTTTTTTGGGTTTTTTTTTGTTTTTTTTACAAATCAGGTTTCCAAGTCTCAACAGCAAGTCATCAGCTGAATGTAGTCGGTTTTAAACCCAGGAAGCCCTGAGCTATAACCCTAGCCCTTTTATCTATCTATCTATCAAGTCTATGTTTTTTTTAAATGTCTTTTTGAGACAGGGTCTCGCTATGTAGTTCAGGCTGGCCTTGAGCTCACTTAGTAGCCCAGGCTGGTCTTGAACTTCCAACAATCTTCCTGCCTCAGCCTCCTGAGTGCTGGGATTACAAGTGTGCGCCACCACACCCAACTTCCTATATCTATTTTGAGACACGGTCTCACTATCTTGCCCAAGCTGGCCTCAAAATTTCAGCCTCTCTGCCTCAGCTTCCTAGTAGCTGGGGTTATAAGCATACAGTTCCATGTCTGGCTGAGGAATGTGCTTTTAACATGCAGAATATTTTGTGACGTTTTTGCTAGGACAGCTGGTTTCATCTTTTTCTTCCCCTTCTATATTTTCTTTATAAAAGTTCACTTGATGCTATAGTGAGGTCATGAAGTAATACTTCCTTTAAATATTCTTTGTTAGAGTAGAACTACTTATAACAGATATTTTTCCCACAAAAAAATATATTCTAAATTGACAGTGAAAAAATATCAGATACTTAGTTAAATGTTAGAGATTCTGTTCTATTCTTTTGAATAAAACCAACATGAAGGGCAGATAGATACATACCTTTTATAGCTAATAACATACTCATACCTTTGAAAAGCAATCTTTGCATTATTTGAATTACATAGCATGGTCGGGCATGGTGGCGCACACCTGTAATCCCAACGCTCCGGAGGCTGAGTCAGGAGGATTGTTGGGAGTTAGAGCCCAGCCTGAGCTGCAAAGTGAGCTCAAGACCAGCCTAAACTGCATAGCAAGACCCTGTCTCAAAAAGACAAAAAAAAAAAAAAAAAAGAATTACATAGCATGTTACACTTTGTGGCTAGATTTTATGGGGAGATTTAAGTTTTTTCCTGACCACGTAGTCTTGTCTATTTAAGGATATATAAAACTAGACTTTTTTTTGAGACAGGGTTTTGCTCTATCGCCTAGGCTGGCCTCAAACTCCCAATCCTCTCACTTAATCTCTCAAATGATGCAATCACAGGTTTAGGGCACAGTGCCCAAATGTAAAACTAATTTGAAAAAAAGAATGTGTAAGCCAGGTGTGGTGGCATACACCTGTAATCCCAGCACTGAACTATGTATCCCAGATAGACAACCTGAACTATGTAGTGAGACCCTGTCCCAAAACAGGAAAAAAATATGCAATTAAAGTTAACTTCTCCCATATGATCTAAATATAGAGAAAGTTGATTCCTATATTTGATTATGATTTCTTTGTTCCTAACATCTAAAGATGACAAAAGGCTTTTTGTTGTTGTGGTTTGTTTATTTGTTTTTGAGACAGGGTCTCACTATGCAGTTTAGGCTGACATTGAATTTGCTATGTAGCCCAGGCTGGCCTTGAACTCATGGCAATCCTCCTGCCTCAGCGTCCCCAATACTGGGATTATAGGCGTGCACCACTGTACCCGGCTCTAACAGAAGGCTTTATTGAGAAAAACTCTGAAAATAAGAAGTTCTCCTTGCTTTATGCCAAGGCTGTTTTTAAAAATTGTTTAATAAAAAGAACTGCTTCTTTTTACACACACACACACACACACACACACACACACAAATGTGCGCGTGCGTGCAGGTGAAGTAGCTATTCCATGCAGCAGAAACAGTTACAAAGAACCCCTCTCTGCAGCAAGCCGGCCCCATGTGGTTGTGCAGATGAGTCTATCAAACTTTTAGAGAACCTGTCCTGTAAGTATTATACAGACTGTTCTGAAAAATAAATGGCAAGCCAACTAATCTCATAAAGGTTTTACTTCAGCTGACAGTAAAAATAAATAAAAATATAGGCTCTGTTCACTTAGAAAATACATGTGAATTATTTTTTATATGACAATATAAGGCTCCCTAAATAGCTATATCAGTTTTGAAAAAAAATAAAAAGAAAAGGAATTACCATCTATTAACATATCCTACAAGCCAGGCATGGTGGCACACACCTGTAATCCTAGCACTTGGGGGAGGCTGAGGCAGGAGGGTTGCTGTGAGTTCAAGACCAGCCTGTACTACATAGTGAGCTCAAGGCCAGCTTGGCTTATACAATGAGACCCTGTCTGGGAAAAAAAAAAAGGATTTCTACTCAAAGACATCTTCCCAGTGTCATCCGTCTAGTTTGTTTTTATTCATTCATTTGTTCATTGATTCAAGAAGTATTTATTAAGTACCATACTAGGCACTGGGGCTAGAACAATGCATAAGGCACCCAACATCAAGCACAGTCTTCGCAAAACCACGATGGCATTGTCGGGTGAGGGCATGGGGTGGTTCGTTCTCCAAGGCAGACATCTTTTCAGGCTTAGGGATGTTGCTCAGTGGTCAAGTGCTTGACTAGCATGGGTGAGGTGCTGGGTTGTATTCTTAACATCTCTCTCTCTCTCTCTCTCTCTCTCTCTCTCTCTCTCTCTCTCTTTTGTGATAGGGTCTCCCTATGTGGCCCAGGCTGGCCTTGAACTCACTATGTAGTACAGAGAGCCTTCTGCCTCAGCCTCCTGAGTTCTGGGCTTACAGGCTTGCACCACCATGCCTGGTGAGCGTCATATTGAGTGTTATATTTTCAACAAATGAGGAAATGGTATTTTGGTAGAATCATTATTAAACTATAATAAAAAGACAGAGAAAATACATAAAAATAAGATAGAGGGACACAGTAGCCAAAGGAGGTGCTTATTTAATGTTTTCAGTTTCCCCTCAGTTCGTGGAGCGACCCCCCCACCCCTCCCCTTCCAGTGTGGGCTAGGTTTCTGAGTGCCACTGCCACAAAGCTTGCCATTAAAGGGACAGACCGACATTAAAGCGAAGTCTCCTAACCGCTTTGGCAAGGTGCTGTGGGAATTTATAACACAGTAATTAATCCAGTCTGGAGAGCAAAGCGTAACTTCCTTCCTGGAACTGGTTTAGAGCTAAAGCTGCCAGTGCACAGGCAGCCCCGCGGAGAGTAGCGGTGTTTAGAATCCAAGAGACGCCAGTGACAGCTTATTGGTTTGCCATACGAATAGCAGATAGAACCCTTTTATTCCACCCACAGAGACTCCTTAATTCTGACTCAGGATCGGTTCCATGAAGCCCTCCTCCTCCCTCTCCCCCTCTTCTTCCTCTTTTTTCTTGAAGTGATTGGTCTTGCTGTGTTGCCCAGGCTGAGCTCTTGAACTCAAGCAATCCTCCTGCCTCAGCTTCCCTGGTGTTGGGACTTCAGGTGTGCACCACCAGGCGCAGCGGAACCTGAATTTCTCTCTTCACCTGGCAGTAGGGCAGCACCTCCCTCTCCCTGCTAGAGTGGTGCCACAGGAAACTGACAAAACAGAAGGCCTAAAATAACATCCAGAATCTCATAAGGTAATATAAAAATGTCCATATTTCCACTGAAAATCATTCGCCTCATCAGGAAGATTTTCTTTCTTTTGTTGTGTTATGTTTTGTTTTGTTTGAGACAGGGTCTCACTATGTAGTTCAGGCAGGTTTTGAACTGTGTAACCCAGATTGGCCTTGAATTCACAACAATCCTCTTGCCTTAGCCTCCCGAGTACTGGGATTACAAGCATGCAGCACCATGACCAGCTTTTACCAGGAAGATCTTAAACTGAATTTTAAATGATCTATGTCAATGACTTTAAGTCAGCATGAAAAGAATGTTTTAGCAAGAAGTTATGGGGACATAAAGCTCTGGATTCAATCCCTAGGGCCAAAACACCGAAAATAAACAAACAAAAACAGAAAAAGAGAACGAAATTATGTTCATAAAGCCATAGCGTGCACCAGGCATGGTGGCGCACACCTGTGGTCCTAGCACTCAGGAAGCTGAGGCAGGAGGGTCACCAGAAATTCAAGGCTAGCCTGGGCTACATAGCAAGCCCCTGTCTCAAAACACACACACACACACACACACACACACACACACACACACACAGAGCAAAGAAGCTAAAGATATAAAGGACAAGAAAATGGAAAATGGAAAGAGGCTGGCCTGAGGGTAAAAGCTGTGATCCCAGTACTTTGAAAGCCTGAGACAGGAGGACGGCAAACTGCCTGGGCAATTTAGCAAAACCTTTAAAACAAAAAAGAAAGAAGAGCTGGGGGTGCAGAAGGCCCTGAGTTCCATCCCCAGCATTGCAACAATGAAAAAATAAATAAAAATGAGTAAGAGGCCGGGCGTGGCGGCGCACGCCTGTAATCCCAGCACTCGGGAGGCTGAGGCAGGAGGGTCGCTGCAAGTTCGAGACCAGCCTGGGCTACAAAGTGAGCACAAGGCCAGCCTGGACTGCATAGCCAAGGCCTTGTCTCAAAACAAACAAACAACAACAATAAAAACCCCGCAAGGGCGCCTTACCACCGAGCTGTCTGCAGCCCCCTTTTATGTTGAGAGAGGGTCTCACAAAGCTGCCTGGACTGGCTTCAGTCCTGCCTCGGCTTCTGGAGTTGTCAGTATAGGTATGTGCTACCACACCTGGCTGTGAGTCTCTTCCATGTTTGGAAAAATTTTCTACTTCAGAATCTTTAGAAAAGCAGGACATGCTTCCTAGTTCAGGAACTCAGAATGCCAGGTATTTGCCTTCCTAGACTTCTTTCAGCTGGGTCATAGGTACGTGACTAATCAGACTCTCATTCTGACTTGAGTAAGAAGTAGTAGTGTCACAGCTGGGCATGGCGCTGGCCGGATGCCTGTAACCCCAGCACTCAGGAGGCTGAGGCAGGAGGATCCTCTTGAGTTCAAGGCTAGCCTGGACTTCAAGACCCTATCTCAGAATGAGAGAGACAGAGACAGAAACAGACAGACACAGAGAGAAGAGAGAGAGAGAGAGAGAGAGAGAGAGAGAGAGAGAGGGACAGAGGGACAGAGGGAGAGAGAGGAACAGGAAGAAACAAAGGCATTATCACAGAGGACTAGACGGTGGTATTTCTCTCTGTGGGGGTGGGGGCTGTGTGAACACTGAGCTCCTGCTCAGCAGCTGCAGCAGTGCAAGCCCGCGGTGCTCTCCTCTGTAAGCAGTTTTCTCACCTGACTGGTTCCACAGCCTGGCTTTGGGCACTGTTTATGGCTGTGTAGCTCCATGCCGGTTCTCCAGCCTGGAAAAGTCTGTGAGGTAGTTGATTGTTTACTGAGACAGGGGCTCATTATGTTGCCTAGACAGGTCTTAAACTTCTGGGCTCAAGTGACGTGCTTGACTCCGCATCCCCAGTAGCTGAGATGACAGGCACGTGCTGCTGCACCTAACTCCAGCAATTTTTTTTTTTAGCAAATGTATTTTTAACAAAAATTTCCAACCAAAATTATCTTTTGAGACAGGGTCCTACTATGTAGCCCAGGCTGGCCTTGAAGTCATGGCGACCCTCCTGCCTCAGCCTCCCATGTGCTGAGATACAGGCATGTGCCACCACACCCAGTCAGAATATTTTCTCATTTACAACTGGAAATTCTAGCTGATAGCAATGCAGTAAAAAGCAACAGCCTTACCAAGTATGGTGGCACACACCTATAATACCAACACTAGAAGGATTGCAAGTTGTAGCCTAGCCTGGATAATTTAGTGAAAACTTGCCTCAAAATAAAAAGTATAGCCCAGGCATGGTGGCACATGCCTATAATCCCAGCACTTGGGAGGCTGAGGCAGTAGGATCATCTCGAGTTCGAGGCCAGCCTGGGCTACAAAGTGAGCTCAAGGCCAGCCTGAACTGCATAGTGAGACCCTGTCTCAAAAAGACTAAATAAATAAATAAATAAAGTATAAAAAATGGGCTGGGGATGTAGCTCAGTGCAAAGGTCTTGGGTTCAATTCCCCAATACCAAAACTAAAACCAAAACCCAACAACCTCAGGGTCCCTACTGACCTCAGGTCTCCTCTATTTGACCTCCCTCCTGACTTCCTAATGCTAACCGCCTCATTTTCTCCACATTTCCCAAGTTTTTTTTTTTTTTAGCTGAGAAATTAAATGGCAAGTCCATGAATTAATTCATCAGACTTACGTCCACCCGTTGTCCAGTCATCAGCCACAGTGTATGCAGATAGTGGCAGGCTCGTGTGGTCCTGGGGACAGTAGCCAGACTGGGTTCAGCAGGAGAAGGGGCAGTGGCCCTAGTGCTGCAGTGGCTGGACTTCTGAAGTAGACACCTAAGGTGGTCTTGAGAAGTCAGACTTTCCAGAGGAAGAAATTGTGAGCTAGAACTTGCCAGGTAAGTGAGCGCCAGAGAGAAGGCTGTAAGGAGAGAGGAGAAACTCTGGCACACAGGCAAGATCAGCGAGGGCACGGGCGTAAAAGGTGGGGCCACAAAGGTAGGCAAGGTCAGATCTGGCAGGACGCTGAAGACCGTTTATGAACTTTAGATTTCCTCCTGAGAACTATGTGCCCCTGGTAAATTCGAGCCGTGGAAGGTGAGAAAATTTTTAGTTCATAAAGACCGCTAAAGTGGAAAGTGGACAGAAGGGAAACCAGAAAGTAGACACCAGCGAGGAGACCGTGTGGTGGGGCGGCAGAGAGAAGATGGGGTCTTTTTTTTTTTTTTTTTTTTGTCTTTTTGAGACAGTCTCGCTATGCAGATGAGGCTGTCCTTGAGCTCAGTTTGTAGCCCAGGCTGGCCTCAAACTCACAACGATCCTGACTCCGCCTCCCTGGTGCTGGGATTACCTCCCCGGTGCACCACCATGCTGGGCCGAAGATGGGGTCTTGAATGAGGAAGGGAAGGAGAGATTTAAGGTAGACAGAGATAAAAGTCAGAAGGATCTGGCGATCCACTGGCTGTGGAGATGAGGGAGGGGTAAGAAGTATGGATGGTCATCAGGGACTGAGGGAACGGTTAGGTAAATGAGTGGATGGTGGTAGCATTGTTCCAGGCTAAGCAATCAAGGAAGAGAATCTTTTTCTTGAGACAGGGTCTCATCTTGTAGCTCAGGCTGGTCTCAAACTCATGGCAACCCTCCTGCCTCAGCCTCCTCAGTGCTGGGATTACAGGTATGCACCACCATACCATCCCCAGCCAAGGAAGAGAAATTATTTGGATGATTGGCTCAATTCTGAAGATGTTTTTGTGCTTTTGAGACATCCAAGGAGAGAAGTCCAACAGTCAGTTGGATGTAAGTGTTTGAATCTAGGAGAAAAAAACCTCATACCACAGCAATATATGTGCACCCATGTTTATAGCAGCACAATTTGTAGTTGCAAAATCTTGGAAACAACCCAAATGCCCATCAACTAAAGGATACATTAAAAAGATAATATGTTTTTCCAGGTATGGTGGCACAAACCTGTAATTCCAGCACTCAAGAGGCTGAGACAGGAGGATCGTTGAGAGTTCAAGACCAGCCTGTGCTACAAAGTGAGCTCAAGGCCAGCCTGAAATGCATAGCCAGACCCTGTCTCAAAAAGACAAAAAACAAAAACAAAAAACCCTGAAGTCTGTACATATAAGTGGAATAAATCAGACTCGTACGTGCAGGCATCTCACCATTTCCCTTGTGTGAGAAGCTGAGAAGGTGATAAGATATTACAAGCTAATTCTGGACATAACATCACATTAGCCTCCCAGAGATTTTTCTTCCTTTTTCAAAATGGTTTTTAATGATTTCAAGTCTTTTGGATTTTCATGGAAAATTGTTATCTTCAAGTGTTTCACCTTAAAATGTTTCTTGAAATTTTTAATTCCTCTGTAGTGTTTTCTAGTTTTCAGTATATAGGTCTTGTAAATGTTGTGGTGAGATTTATCACTATTTTATGTTTTAATACTCTTGTAACTGATATGTTTTTGTTTGGTTTTATATATGAGAATAAAGTTTTGCTTTTGAGTAAAAAAAAAAAATTAAAAATCTCAGGAGAGGGGTCAGAACTAAAGATATAGGGCTTGGGATGTAACTCAGTGGCACAGCGCCTGCCTGGCAAGCGCGAGGCCCTGAGTTCGATTCCTCAGTACCAAAAAAAAATAGTAAGAACTAGAGGTGTAGTTGTGTGAGACACTGGGGCAGAGGTGGTGGTAGATGCAGGGGAATGGATGGAGACAGTTTTGGATAGATTGGAGGTGATGAAATGAAGAATCTGGGGATGGTGGCACATACCTGTAAGCTGAGCAGCTTGGGAGGCAGAGGCAGGAGGATTGCAAGTTTAAATTGCCCAGCCTGGGTGAATTAGGGGCATAAAAAGTTAAAAAGTGCAAGGAATATAACTTAGTTTGATCCCTTAAAACAATAAAGGGGGCAAAAAGAAAAAGTAAAGGGAGCCTACAAAACAAAAACAAAAACAAAAACAGGATCTAGGGGCAGGTAAACTGCTCAGGAAGGGAGAAAGAAGGGAAATTTACAAAGGAAATCAAGAAGGAACAACCAGACAGTTAGGAGGAAAATCAAGAAAGTACGTATCCCTAGTCATGAAGGCCTGAGTCCCAAGGATGGCTGTTCCAAAAGAGGGCCTCCTGGGCTGCAAAACTCAGCTAATATTACATTGCAGAAGTGCATCATGGGTGCGGAGGGATGGACAGCACGAGCAAGCTTTGCAAAGATAAAAAGGAGAGAATTAAAAAGCAGCTGAGAAGGGGTGGGGGCGGCCTCGGCGTAGGGTTTCCAAAGCTGGGCAGGAGCGGTGGTTGTAGCCCCCCCACTCCTTCCAGGGTGGGAGAGAAATTAGGGCGGGACGGAGGGCCCCGGGAGCTGTGGAGCGAGGTGATAAGGCCTTACATCTGGGAGGGAACCAGTCCCCTTGGTCACAGGAACCCTATCGGGCTGGCGTTTCCTCCCCATCGCACCCGCTTCCCGTCACTGGCCTGGCCCTCTCCGGAGCTAGGACAGGGAAGGACCAAGTCACACCCTGGAAGGAGGTCTGTGCCCTCGGAGGTCCCGCTGCCTGCCTGTAAGCCGGGCTGGGGCTGGGGAGGAGGAGCGCCTGCTGGGGGGAGGTACAAGGGCCAAGAATCCCCAGCTGGTAGTTCAGGCTTTGGGGGTGAGGTGCAGGGGAGAGCAGGGAGGCTGTGGGATCTGGGGGCTACTGGGGTGAGGGGATGCGGCCTGGGGGGACGGGCAGAAGCTGGTGGGGTGTCCACCCGGATCTCCTCGTCCGCAGGCCCTCATGCCTCTCCTGCTCCTGCTGTTGATGCTGCCGAGCCCCTCGCATCCGCGCTCCACCTGTGAGGCGGAGATTGAGGTCTCCAGTGTGGGCAAGCGGGTGATTGAGAACTGTGAAGACTTGAACCTGAAAGCGCTGCCTGCGGACTTGCGGGCAGACATGGCGGTCCTCCACCTGGGGAAGAACGCGCTGGTCACCTTCTTCCTGGCCCCCCTGGTGCCTTTCACTCAGCTTACTCAGCTGTACCTGGATCATACTGAGCTGGCCTCCCTGCAGACAGAAAATACGCTTTTGCCCTCTCTGAAGACGCTGGATCTATCCCACAATAGGCTGAAAACACTGCCCCTTCTAGGGAAGGCACTGCCTGCGCTCAGCACTCTGGACGTCTCATCCAACCAGCTGACTCTATTGTCTCCTCGCGCCTTTCACGGCCTGAGCCAGCTCCAAGAGCTCTACTTACAAGATAACAAGCTGAAGACCCTGCCCCCCGGGCTCCTGGAACCCACATCCCATCTGAGGAAGCTCAATTTAGCCAACAACGGGCTGACTGAGGTTTCCCCTGGGCTCCTGAGTGGGCTGGAGCAGCTTGACACTCTCTTCCTCCAAAATAACTCATTGCAGACCATACCGAAGGGTTTCTTCGGGGACCTCTTCCTGCCTTTTGCTTTCCTTCACAGCAACCTGTGGTACTGTAATTGTGAGATCCTCTATTTCCGCCGCTGGCTGCAGGACAATCCCACCAATGTTTACTTATGGAAGGAGGGTGCGGCCGACAAGGGTATGACCCCCAACGTGTCCAGTGTGCAGTGCGCCAACTTGGACAACATACCTATCTACGAATACCCAGGCAGAGAGTGCCTCACCCTCGGTGACGGCGACACATATTATGATGAGTATGACATGCCCGCTGAGAATGATGTGCCTTCCAAAAGGACTGTGGTCAACTTTGCCAAAGCCCATACGACCCACTGGGGTCTGCTCTACTCAGAAGCTATTTCTCCTCTAGATAAACAAACGCCACAAGAATCCACTGAGAGACAGACCACATTCCCAGGCATGTGGACCTCAGATTCCCCCACATTCCTGATGCCCATAGAATCTCCTACATTCTCCAAAACCCCAAAACTCACTACTGAACCCACCACAACCCTCATCATCCCAGATCCTACCACCATCCAGTCCACTCCAGAACCCACCACCACAACCCAGGACACTCCAGAACCTACCACCACAAAACACAGAACCCACACCTCAGACCCCACAACCTCAACTGCTCCTGAACTTACAGCCTTAACTACCCTAGAGTCCACCTCAACCTCAGCTACCCCACAATCTACTTCAGAACTTACAACCTTAAATTTCCCAGACCTCACAACTTGGGCCATCTCAAAGCTCACTCCAGAACTAATGGTTAACACAGAAACTATCCTACTCCCTAGTTTCTCAGAGTCTATCACAACAGTCACCCCAGAATTTGTCAACTTAGAGGTGCCAGAGGTAGCTCAAGGGAATTTTGATAGCTCCAGAACTGACCCTTTTCTCAACCCCGACTTATGCTGTCTACGCGCCCTTGGCATCTATGTCCTGGGTCTCCTCTGGCTCCTGTTTTCTTCTATGATCCTCATCCTGCTGCTAACCTGGGTTTGGCATGTGAAACCACAGCCCGTTTCCTTTACCGCAAGCCTGGAGGTACAGAGAGGAAGGGAAATAACCATGCCTCGGGCCAGGCTGCTCTTCCTTCAAGGATCACTCCCTACTTTCCGTTCTAGCCTCTTCCTGTGGATAAGGCCTAGTGGCCGAGTAGGGCCTCTGGTGGCAGGACGGCGGCCTTCAGCGCTGAGTCAGGGTCGTGGGCAGGATCTGCTGGGCACAGTGAGTATTAGGTACTCTGGCCACAGCCTCTGAAGGTGAGAGGCCTGGGGGACTCTGAGAGAGGCTCGTGTGGGTTGTCCGATGGGATCTAACTGGGGTGATGGTGTAAGACACATAGGATCACAACATCTTGTTTTTCCTTTACCTGAATCCTCCTTGTCACATTCAAGGACACAAATCCAGCCCCTACGAGTCAGTTAAGAGGATGGAGTTGGGAGGGTCATACAGACAAGCTCCCTGTGCTGCTTGGGGGTTGCCCAGCCAACTACTGCCATTAACATTTGGGAACTTCTTTTTTCAGGCCTTCATTTAAAAATTTGTTGGGGGGGAGTTTAAAGCAAACACACTAGTATATGGCTTGCACTTGCATCTGTACATAGAAGCAAATTTGGAAACTTGATTTTTTCAGAATGCAAGTATTGATTCTCTTTGGATGTCATTTGAATGACCTCTGCTTAGCATTTCCTAGCATTCCATCGTAACTGTATTGTATTTGTACAATAAAAAAAAATTAAAAAAGAAAATAGTTTCCCTCGCTGAAGAGTTACTGGGGCACCTGTCACGAGAATTCCCAAGGTCCCAACTGCCCTCACTCTGGTTCCAGCAAACCTCAAGTTATACCCAGTACTTCCCCTGCGTGGCTTGGCTTCTCTCCTGCAAGGGTGGCCACTGTACGCATCCGCTCCAGAGCGGAACAGTAAGTCCCCTAGAGTCGAGTGACACTGCAGAAATCTACTTGCCTGCAGTCTGCAGTCCTACTAGAGGGTGAATTCCTGCTTGTACCTGCAGCCTCAGAAATGAAACTCTCCTCAGTGCCCGGGTCAGCGGAACAAGGAGACAGTGGAGGTCTGGCAGTGTATCTCATCCTGGTGGGTTTGACTGAAGTCTTGGGTTTCCAGCTGTTGAGCCAGGATGCAAGTGGGACCCTTCTCTCCTTCCATTCATTCTGCCATCAACTCGCCACACCTGTGAAGCTGCTGCCCCATGCCATCCCCAGCCCAAACTTGGGCTTGAGTAATTCAGAGAAGGTGGTAAACGCTGGGTCTTTTTGGCTCCAGAGACCCTCTCCTGCAGATAACGGTTAAGGGCTCTTAGTAACCCGAGAATCTGGTCTTTCTTGTGCTTTGAACATTTCTCCAAGTAGAGGAACTTTCCTTTCATGGTACTGATGATCAACTCAGTGCCTCATACAGCTCAGCAACTGAGGGTTTTCTTGCACTGAGCCTAACGGGGGTCTTTGTCTCTCATGAACACTTGTCTTCAGAGATGAAGACACGGCAAATGCCCAACAGATCACCTGCTCCCAGCAGTGTTTCTCCTGAGTTCCCGGCCTCACTCCAGCCAGTTCTGTCCCTGCCCCTCTGTCCCAATCTGACTGCTTGTGTAAGTCCCTCCTCCTAGGCTGGGTCACGTGTTCCAACTTACTCTGGAATAGGCTACTATTACACCCTACCTCCCAACTGCTCCAGTGTAACCTTCCTGCTAGATCCGAAATTCCTTAAGGCTAAGGTGCTGGTTTTAGGTGTCCCAAAGTAGCCACCAGGGCCCAGGATGGTGGGCATGGAGGGATATGAAGGGAGCCTGCAGCACGGGCACCAGTATGTTCCACCTCTTCCGTTCACAAGGCTCTGCCAAGGGGACAGCTCCCACCTGCTGCCTGCCTGTCCCCTGGCTTGGCACACAGTATTCAGGCCTCAAACTACCCAGTACTCCCCCTGCTGTGACCTTTCCATGCCTCTCCAAGAGGTCTGCAGGCTCCTTGAAGCAGGACCTGACAATTACACTTTGCAAAAAACAGAAGATGCAGACACATTTTCTAGCCAGCCCTCCCTTTGCTCAAGCCTCAGGTCTGGTTCCAGTGTCCACCCCTCACCCTTGGGTGTACAGTCCACAAATCTCTCTCTCTCACACACACACACCCCGGTTTTAGCTGCAGAAGTAGTCACTAGATCTCAGAGGCTTTCCCAGAGGATTACATGACACGATTTGTGTGTTCATTGCAGTCTTAGGCAAGTGGCTTGGGTGCAACACACAAGGTCAGGGTTTTGATTTCTTTGCCCTGTCATCTGCTGGGGCATGGCTGATTTACATACAATTTCCATAAAACCAGCTAGTATTTTTTAATATTTTTTGTTAAAAATTCCAGTTCTTCTTCTCCAGAAACATCAGCTTCTTTGTCCGGTCTCCTCCCCTGCCAGGAATATAGCTCAGTGGCATAGTGCCTGCCTGGCAAGTGTAAGGTCCTGAGTTCAATCCCCAGTACCCCCTCAAAAAATCCAGTCTCCTCCCCTTTCTGAGCCCAACTCTCCAGATTTGGGGGTTGTGTCGTCAATCCAATTTATTAGGTCCTCAGTGAGGGGGGAAGGGCCCCTCCCACCACGGGCCCTTTGACTGTGTCGGTACCTTTGCTCTCTCCTGTCCCTCAGCTCTGCCTTGGTTTCCCCATGACAAGGGGAGTCTTCTGCTGTCCCGTGTGCCCTGAAACTAATACCTAGAGGAGACCAGAATCCTCAGGGAGTTTTCCAGCTCCCCCAGGGAACCACGAGGGACAGAGCTGTCATAAGAATCAGGGCTGGACCAGGGAGGAAAACAGACCAAAGTCCTTTACCGCAAAGGAAGAGGCCACACCGTGGCAGGGAAATAAATAGAGGGGCCCAGGGCAGCAGAGTCCAGGCCCCTGGGGGACAGTGGCCGCAGGAGCATAGATGACCGGGGGCCCCAGCACACGGCTCCAGGTACCCGGGCACCTCAGCCACTGAGGAAGAGACGCTTGTAGGCCTTGTTCATCTGCTCCAAGAAGATGAAGGTGAGGACAGTGTGGGGGCCCAGGCGGGCATAGTATGGTGTGAAGCCCTTCCACAGGCTGAAGAACCCCTCGTAGCGGACAACCTTCACCAGCACATCCTAGACAGACAGCAGGTAGGGTGCTCAGGGCAGGACCTGGCCCCCACATCCCTGTCCCCTCTACCCAGCTGCCCTCATGCCCCACCTGGGGCATCCAACGCTTCAGCTTAAGCCCCTAACCCAGCTTCCTCACCAGCCCGTTCTTGTATTCTGGCTTCCCGTCAATCATTCGCATGTTCTGAATCCTGAATGGGAGAACGCAGGGGCATGAGGGGTGGAAGGATGTCTTCGCACAGCTCTCCCGACCCAGGCCTGCACTCACCGGGTCTTAGCAATGTCCACAGGCATGGAGGCGGCAGTGGTGACGAGGCCACTGATCATGCTGGCACAGAAGTGGCACAGGATGTTATCAGAGAAGTAGCCTGGGGGTGAGGGAGGGAGTGATGGTCAGTTCAGAGGAGGCCCAGGCCGAACGGGAGCTGGGCACCCAGCTCCAAGCCTCACCTGAATCCAGTAAGAACTGCTTGGACTGGGAATATGAGGCAAGCTGGGCAGCATTGACGACAACAGCCCGAGCCATGGTGGGGATGCAGCCCTGGAGGTGGGGGAGTGGGGGAGAGTCAGAAATACCAGAGATCAGACCCCGCAGTCCTCAGATCCCCAGCCCTTTTCCTTACCCGCCACAATGTGGGAATTCCCTCTTCCCGGGCAATTCGAATCAGGGCATTAAACACATTTTTGTAGCCACGGCGCTGGTCAGCTGGAAGCCTGGGGGTAAGGCAAAGATAAGCCAAGATCAGGATAATCCACAAAAGCAAAAGAGGGGCAGGAACAGGTAAATGCCAGCCGGGGATGTAGCCCAATGGCACAGCGCCTGCCTGGCCAGCACAAGGTCCATGAGTTTAATTCCCAGTACAAAAAAAAAGACAGATAAATGTCCTGCTCTAAAACTGGGGGGTGTGATGGGCGGGTGGTAGAAAAGCAAGCACACAAGCCAACAAACAACGTTGTCTTACATGCTAGAATCCAGGAATGGGGCTGGGGTCAGGTTTTACACTAGAACTCACCGGCCATCAGCAGTCATTCGGATAAGAGCCACCTCTGCTGGTGTGCCCACGAATGCGCCAGTGGCACCTGCAGTCATGCCAATCAAGGCCTTCAGCAGAAAGCCAGGGGGCGTGCCGTCGGCCCCCGTCAGGCGCTCGAACAGCACAGTATAGATGCCAAGGCGAGTAGTAGTATAGGTTGCCTGGCGCAACAGGCCAGCGGACAGCCTGGGAAGCAAAGGGGGTCAGCGCACCGGGCCAAGGTCTGACCCCTCCAAACCCCACCCTCCCCCAACCTGCGTCCCCAATACCCAGTATAAATGCCCCTCAGTCCTTCTGCCTTCAGGATGCTGGTGAGGGCATGGAAGCTGGTTTTGTATTCTCTTGTCTTGGCCCCTTCCCCGCTCAGCTGCATCCGGTTCTTCACCAGGTCCAAGGGCTGCACAAACACCGTAGCTCCCATCCTGGAGGAAGGCAGGAGTGGAGTCAAGGGCCGTGCTCTGGATCAACTAGAGCCTACTGGACCCCGGCAGCAGTTACAAAGGTCAGGGCTGTCAAGCGCTTAAGGATTCAGGAGGCTGCGGGGCGTGTGTACAAAACCGTGGATGACCAAGAGCAACCTGTCTGAAAAGTGCACTTGTCCAGTAGGAGCCGTGCAATGCAAGTGCTTCCAGGTAGCTCCATGGGGGGTCAGGCAGCGAGCGGGACGGCACGCAACACCGACTCAGCGTGGCCAGGAAGGGAGCATCCAGGATCTGGGACTCGAAGTAGTCATGCAAGGAACCACTTGGTAACCTGGAACCCCATAGTCAGGTAGAGAGCCAAGCAGTGGGCTGGGAAATTCAGGTGCCCCTGTGAGGATCAAGCAACGAGCCTGCATGCAGCCCAGCAGGGGCCCCGTGATGCACAAAAAGACCCTGGCGGCCCATCAAGGCCCTCGCAGTACGCTGGGATCACGCTGACCTCATGCCCGCTCAGTTCACCTCAAGAGACCCTGAGCAGCGCAAGACCCGATTCCTTGCAGCCCTTCCTCCTTTCCCATCCCTGGGGCCTGAGCTTACCCGGCCAGGCCCCCAAACAGGAACTTGACGGATTTAGGGGAGGTACGGGGCTTCCCGTCCATCCCGCCAGCCCCGGGACTCGCCGTTGTCGCCATCGCTACTCAATGGCCCTCGGCTCCGGGTCCCGCGCGCGCGCAGCCCGCTCGCGCCCAAGGTGACACTTAGCGCGCAACAGGGCAAGGCGCACGCACACCCCTCCGGCTCTTAGATCTAGCACTAGCTGAAGGCAGGAGCCGGCGCAGGCGCGCAGCGCAAAGGCGGCTGGGAGTAAGGCGGAGCTGAAGGAGGAGCTTGAAGGAGATTAAGGGAAAGGGGCGTGGCTTGTTTAAGAATCCCGATTACCGGCGTAGTTTTTACCAAATTGGAATCGCGGGAAAATAGTTTTTTTGAAGGTCTCGCGAGAGCGAGAGTCAGACGAACCAGACTTAGAAGTCTCTCGCGATAGAGAAAGATCTCAGTAGCGGCGGGTCGGAGGCGGGGAGTTGGAGCGATGTGAAGGCTCTCGCGAGACTTGGAGGTGCGCCGGGGACGACAGCCAAAGAGAAGAGGAAAGGTTTGTAAACAAGATAGTTCCTGGAGGAATCCCGGGCACTAAAAGGAAACGACTGGATCGTCTTCTGGGCATCCCTCCACCTGTAACACTTCTTTTAACCGGCCTTTTAGAACCGGAAGTCCTTCATATGACCGTCCAATGCTGGAAGCGGCTTGACTTTCTGTACCGGAAACCCTTTTCCAGGGGCTACGAAGACGGCCCCTAACCGGAAGTCCCACCCTCCCGGGCACCCCCATCCTTGAGAAGTTTGTCTGTTACCTGTGTTTGCCTCTGTCCCCTTTCTCCGTTTTCTTTCTACACCAGCAGAGTGTACACGTTTAGGGTCTCCCAGCTCCGTCATACGGGTTGTGTATGTCCCTCCCGGAGTCGGGGTTCCTTCCCCGGTGCCCCCATGTAGCTGAGAGGTGAACCCTGGGGGTGACCGGACCCCTGGGACGCTGAAGGAGGGGGAGGGAGGGCACAGAAGCCCGCTCTGCTCCTGCTACCAGAACGCAACCTCCTCGGCGATTCCCCCCCGCTGCCATGCACCCTGTGGCCTTCCCACTTACTGTGGTTGTGGCCACTGTCCTGTGGGGAGCGACCCCCATCCGGGGCCTCATTCGGGCGGTGAGTCTAAAGGTCGGACGGGGGGGTGCCTCTGAGGAGAGGGACGTGCGGGCTGAGGGGTGACATGGCCGTTCCTGTTTGCAGACCTCGGAGCACAACAACGCCAGTATGGACTTCGCAGACCTCCCAGCTCTGTTTGGGGCCACCCTGAGCCAGGAGGGGCTTCAGGTGATCTTCCCAGTTTTATGCTTGCCTGTATCCCGTCTTGGGTGGAAGTTGAGGAACCGGGTCCTGAGTGAAGCTAGAGGTGGACAAAGACGAGTTAGGAACAAAGTGCATGTCCACATCTGCGGTGGAATCCAGAACCCAGAGGTAGAAGACTGTTCATGTGGAACTCCAAACTTATGCGTGAGGCTAAAAATGTGCTAAGATAAAAATGCTGGGCGAAGTGGTGCTTCTCATCAGTAAGGTCTCTGGAGCCCATTACTGGTTGTATGACTTTAGATAAACTAATTCTCTTTCTGAGCCTTTGTTTCAGTGTAACATCGGATAGCGACAGGAATTGTATTAGGGTTATTTTAAGAGAAGAGAATTAGGTAAGCCGTTCCGTAGTATTTCATTAAAAAGGCTGCTACACAGGGACGTGGTTGGGCCATCGATGTCTGCAGAGTTGTTTGAGATGAGTAGTTGTAAAAGGGGGTAGGTATTTCTCCGTGTGTAGTGAAGAGAGAAATGTATAACGATTTGTGTGACACGGCTGAGTAGAGAACTGAATTACAACCAGGATACTAGGAGACAGAATTGAATTAATCTAAGTATGGACTGTAGCTTAGTTTATTTGGAACAGGGAGGTTACAGGGCCTGGCCATGGAATGGTAACTGTATGTTCGCTGTAACTGTATGTTCAGGAAGCTAAGAGATGTAGATTTCAGACGTGGGTGGGATATTCGGACCCCAGGAATAAGGGAGAATAGAGGGTGTGTAGCTGGGGGGGGGTGTTTTTGTGGGCCCTGTGGGAAGCAGAACCTAGAGTGGACAAATCCAATTGATGTTTGTTTCTGCCCCCCAGGGGTTCCTTGTGGAGGCTCACCCAGAGAACGCCTGCAGTCCTATTGTCCCACCACCCCCAGCCCCGGTCAACGGGTCAGTCTTTATTGCACTGCTTCGAAGATTCGACTGCAACTTTGATCTCAAGGTTGCTGAATGTGGAATGGGAACTGGGAAGCTGAGGGTGAACAGAAATACCCGAAATGAAGAAAGGGAAGGCCCACGATGGGTCCTTAACCTCCTGCCTTGTCTCCCTAGGTCCTAAATGCTCAGAAGGCTGGGTATGGTGCAGCTGTGGTACACAATGTGAACTCCAACGAACTGCTGAACATGGTGTGGAATAGTGGTAAGATGGGTGATTCGGACAGCTGGGGTTCAGTAGAGCTTCAGATGGAGAGAGTGGGAGGCTGAAGGCTTAGGAGAAACTGTGTGTGTGTACACGCGTGCGTGTGAAATGCCAGGGTTCCCAAAGCATTTTAGGAGTGGAAGGTTGAGTTGATGGTGCAATGCTCTGATCCCTGCAGAGGAAATCCAGCAGCAGATTTGGATCCCGTCCGTGTTTATTGGGGAGAGGAGTGCTGAGTACCTGCGTGCCCTCTTTGTCTATGAGAAGGGGTAGGACCTGTGGCTCCTTCCTGCTCACCCTGCAGCAGCTCTGAGCTCACCTGGAGCTCGGGCCTCCCTGCCCCAACCGCTCATTCTCTGGTCCTTCCTCCCCTGCCCGGTGACTGTCCTCCCACCCTCCTCCACCCGTGAGCCTGTGCAGACCCAGCTACCTTGTTCCTCTTCCTTTGCAGTTTTGCTTTCTTGACTCTTAAGATTGATCTTCTTTCCTCAGGGCTCGGGTGCTTCTGGTTCCAGACAACAGTTTCCCCTTGGGCTATTACCTCATCCCTTTCACTGGGATTGTAGGACTCCTGGTTTTGGCCATGGGAGCCGTAATGGTGGGTAGCTCAGGGAACCTCAGGGGAAGAACCAGCATAGAAGGCCCTGCAAGATCTGGAGGCGGGGGTGGGGTGGCGCATGCTAGATCAGCAGTGGGGAACCTATGGCACGCGTGCTGTTTTTTCAAGAC
Organism: Dinomys branickii; assembly: GCA_004027595.1. Classification (NCBI taxonomy): domain Eukaryota; kingdom Metazoa; phylum Chordata; class Mammalia; order Rodentia; family Dinomyidae; genus Dinomys; species Dinomys branickii. The sequence goes on along the minus strand of PVLD010004578.1, from coordinate 91,935 downwards.
AGAGGATGTTAATGTATGAGGTTTTTTTTTTTAAACTAAAACCTCAGTATTTGGGTTTAATGGGAGTGCTGGCACTTTGCGATGAGTAAGTGGGTTTGGGTTGTACTTTGAGCGCTGGGCTCTGATAGGCCCACACCACTCAGCTAGATGGCCCAACACTCTTTCCCAAGCCTGACCTATCCACTTGCCCTTCCCCTAGATAGTTCGTTGTATCCAGCACCGTAAACGGCTCCAGCGGAATCGACTTACCAAAGAGCAACTGAAACAGATTCCTACTCATGACTATCAGAAAGGTGAGGGCGCAGGAGGAAGAGGGTCTTTCGCACAGCTTACCTGGTTGTGAAGGCCTCTCAGCCCAAGGTGTCAGCAGGACAGAGACAGGGCACTGAAAGGGCGTTAGCCTGAGAAGCCACCGCTTCTGTCCTGACGCACGCACGTGGGCAGCAGGACAGGAGAGGACGTCGGGCAGGCTGTGGAAGGCGAGGATGAGAGTGCGGTGATTGGGAGGAACAGTAGACCTTGGGTGTAAGGGAGAAGGTGGAGGAGCAGGGAAGGAATGGAAGGAAGGAGGACGACGGGGAAGAATGCAGGTGAGAGGGGGCTGGGTTTCCAAGCCCGGAGCCTCCAGTGCCCATATAAGGCTGCGGCAGAAGCCCTGCCCCCCACTTCCGCTCCTCCTACTGCCCCAGCCTCAGAACTCCTCCCCCGAAACCCACTTCCCTTCTTACCTCTGCAGATGGACTCGGCCCTTTCAGCCCAGGTCTCGCCTCCATCCCCAGTTCTTTGTGTTTTGCCCTGTGTCAGGGCCTGGTCCTGCCTGCCTCCGTTTTAGCACCTCTGTAGAATCAGGGAAAATAATTTTTGTAGGACTTTGTTCTCCCACAAGCCTCCCAGGGTGAGTGCTTGTGGGCCCTGGTTCAGAGTAGCTCAGTATGGGCTGGGGATACAGCCCAGCAGCACAGCGCCTGCCAGACAAGTGTGAGGTCGTGAGTTGAGTTACCGGTACCAAAAAAAAAAAAAAGATGCAGAATAGCTCCATAAAACACGAGGCTCCTTTTCCCCCAGGAGACCAATACGACGTCTGTGCCATCTGCCTGGACGAGTACGAGGACGGTGACAAGCTGCGGGTGCTCCCCTGTGCCCATGGTGAGGTTCACTGCCTCTGCCCGGGCGCGCTCCCACCCCTGGGCAGGCAGCAGGCACTTCACCTCCTCTCTCCGCAGCCTACCACAGCCGCTGTGTGGACCCCTGGCTCACCCAGACTCGGAAGACTTGCCCCATCTGCAAGCAGCCTGTTCACCGGGGTCCTGGGGATGAGGAAGAAACTCAGGGGCAAGGGGAGGGCGAGGAGGATGTGGAGCCAAGGGTGCTGGCCTCGGAGCGGACCCCACTCCTGGGCTCCAGCCCCTCTCTTCCTACCGCCTTTGGCTCCTTAGCCTCAGCCCCCCTTATTTTTCCTGGGCCTTCAGCAGACCCCCTACCCTCTCCCTCTTCTCCAGTCATCCTGGTTTAAGGCGCCCACACCCTGCACCTCTGCTGACCTGCTGGCGCAGACCTTGCCCCCTCACGTCTTCTGAGGGGTAGGGGGGATGTTTCCACCCGGGTTTCTCCTTTACCTGGCCCCATCCTTCTGAAGGACTTGGGGGAAGAGGTGAAGGACATGATCTTCATTTCTTGGCTTAATAAAATTGTTTTGTGGACTAAGAAAGGGTAAGGTTATTTTCCAGCAGGTTAATGTCACATCCTTTGGGAACATCACCCTTTCGCTGTGGCAGAGGGGAGCACTGGGAGACTAACCTGTAGCCAAGGGGGCAGCACTAGTAGGCTTGTGCTGTGACTCAGAGGGGGAGCCCCACCTACGGAGGATGACTCAGCTGCCCTGCCTTACCCGCAGGCTTGGACCCATTCTCTGGTCTGAATGGCTCTATTCCATTACCTACCTACCAATTTGACTAACACTCCGAGGACCTAGGCTGGGAAACACCACCATGAAGGAGCCAGCCCACTTGGGCTTAGTCCTGGACATGGGAATGGAGAGCAGGAACATGGAGTTCAGGAGGGTTCAGTCCTGGACACAGGTAAGATGCTCAGACATCTGGGCTTGGCAGTGCCTCAACCTCCCTGCTCCCAACCCCAGGCTAAGATGAAGACAGGTCACAGTCCCCATCTTCCACTGACACCACACTCAAACACAGCACCTTGTTAGAATCTTTTTTTTATTCAGAAAAAAAAAAACCACCAAAAAAAAAAAATCAGAAACAAAAGTTTTCCAATCACACATAGGAGGGGTATGGGTAGGGGGAGGTATCTGTCCATCCAGCCCCAGCCCCCAGCCCATGTGGTTTTGGCAGCAATAAAGGATATGGGGTAATGGCCCCCAAAATAAAAATGGTGTATGTGTGTGTGTGTGTGTGTGTGTGTACATGGGAAGGAGGGGGTGCAAAAGCGGTAGGGAATGGTGGGAGGGGGAGGGACAGATGAGGTCAGTACTGGGCACGCCGCAGGTGGGAGGCCATTTCATAACATTTCTTGTTGATCATACCGCCGTGGACACCTTCTTTGCCCATCAGCAGGACTAGCGCTGGAGGAAGAGAAAGAAGGCTAGGATCCAGGTGTCACAAATCCACCCCTGCCAGCTGTTGAGCAGCTGTTCAGCCCTGGGGGCTGTAACCCAACCTCACCCCCCACCTCCCCACACAGGCAGGCTGTCAGTCACTCTAAACAAAAGAGCTTTCAGAAGGGGAAAAGTCACCCTGAGAGGCTGGGGGAACGCGCTGCAATGGAGGGCTCGAGGCTCACACTGCATTCACATGCTCAGACTGGAAATGCTACGCATGAGCATGGTGTCCCCCCTCAAGTTTTAACAAAAGAGCTCAAAGGATCAGAGCCAAACAATGATTTAGGACCCCAACAATCTACTCCAAGAAAACAAGACTTCTAGTCTGAAAAATCTCAAGGCAGGAAATAGTTTAAGAGGTAATGCAGCTCAACTTTATATGGGGAACTAAGACAAACTAGAGGGACTATCCAAGGTTCCAGCACCCAGCAGAACAACGGTCTGACCCACTTAATACTGAGAACAGCAGAGAAAAAACCCACAAGAAAAAAAAAAAAAAAGAAAAAACCCACAAGATTAAAAATGTAAGTACAGGGGCTGGGGATATAGCTCAGTGGAATAAGTGCTTGCCTGGCAAGCACAAGGTCCTGAGTTCGATCCCTAGTACCGCAAAAAAAAATAAAAATAAAAAAAAAAAATAAAAAAAAATAAAAATGTAAGTACATAGAGGAACTCAGAGCCAGAGGAGGGAGAAACTCAAACTCACTCTTGGCAGTCATGGTGACAGTGACGTTGAAGGTAGGGGCTCCACCAGTGCTCTTGGTACGAAGATCCATGGTAAATTCCCCGTCCTGTAGCAGTGAGTCCCGGATCACAGAACATTTCTGGCCCCCAAGTGTCAGCCCATTCACAAAAATATTTGACCGGTCTTTGCCAACCAGGACACCGACTTCAGCTGGCTAGAAGGTAAATCAAGCACCCAAAAAGTTAGTGCACTGACTAGGTGGGTTAGTTCCCAACTTGTTCTCCAAAAACCCACCTGTTTTCCACTTCTCTGGGAGCTACTCTACAGTGGTGGTGAGGGTTTTGTATGTATCAGTGAAATTTGAGAAAGTACTGTGGCAAGTTGGTGCAGAAAAAGCATCGTGATTCTCAAACCTAGTAAATGGGACCAGGGAGGAAAGGTTAACAGGTTCTTCCAGACACTCAGATCTCGGCGTTTAATGGGAAAAGCAAACCCAGGAAAACGGGACCAAAAGCCAGTAAGGACAGTAGGGAGAGCCTTTGGATGCTCAAAAGGCTCCTGCAGGAAAAGCAGAAGCATAGAGAGGAAGGGAGGGGGCGGGCAAGGCAGGAGAAGCAACTTTGCCCTTATTTGGTCAAAGGTTCTGCAGTTGTTAGGGGCCCGGACGCCTGGGTCTCCAAGTAACCTAGAGTTTAAGTCCAGGTATCTGTGACTTAAGATGAAAAAGCAGACCCCTGGAGGCTTTCTGGGAAATTTGGGAAACTTGTAGGAGGTAGGAGCCAGACCGGGTAAACCAGCTCTGGGGTCCAGACACCTCAGGGAAACTTTCTCCCCCTCCCCCTTACACCCCAAATCCCCGTATCCGGTCCCCTCCCGCCCGGAAATCCCCTTCCCCCCTTTCGAACTTCCGCTACCCCTCCCCACTTCCGGGCAGTGTGGCCAGGGGAGGTGGTTGTAGGGACAGCAACAATCATCCCGTATTCCCTCGCTTCTACTAACTCAAGACTTCTCACAAAGTTCCCCTGCTCCAGGCCCCGCCATATGGCGGGAAGGGAGGGCGAGGGTACTTCCGGGATTGGCCACACAGGAATGTTGAGGCCAACGTGCCGACTTGGGGGGTGTGTGGCGGCTTCACCCTCACTAACGGAGTTGGGAGGAGCAGGGAGTCCACGGAGGACGGGCACAAGTGATCAAGCTGAAGCGTCTGGGGCTCCCACCCGCATTTGGGAGAACAATGGTGGAAGGGGGCGCAAGCTGGCGGCCTGACGGGGCGCCAGGTGCTCCCAAGTCCCTTCTCAATCACAATTTCTGGTTAAAAATTGCAGCGCGTGCCCGCCCCGCCCTGGGGAGGCGGAAGTGGGCCGCCGCACCGGGCGGCGCGCCCCTCCCCGCCCTATGCCCCGGATGTAACGCCCCGTCGCGGAAAACGGGGCGACAGGCGGGATGGGCGCCGCCGCCAGGGCCGTACGACTTGGGGGCAGCAAAGCGACCAGCTCACGTGCAACCGCCATTCGCGCCGGTTCCGGGGCAAGGACCCGCTCTTGGCCTCTCCCTGGCCTCCGCAGACCCCGCCTGCCCCCACCCTTTGGGTCCATGGCCGGCCGGCGCCTGGGACCCCGCAAGCCTCCCAGTACCGTGATGTTGACGAAGATTTTCCCGGGGACGGCGGCCCAGACAGAGGGCGAGTCCTTGTAGCCCACGATGGCCGCGTCCTGACAGGTCCCGTCCGCCATGAGGTTATCGATGTAGGCGTTCCACCCGGCCATGGCGCTGGTGCTGGAGCTGCTGTCGGCACTGCTGCTTGGGGCCGCGGCTGGGCTCGGGCAGGCGGGCGGGGATAGGCGGAGACCTTGGGGCACGCGCTGCCGTCCGGACCTCGGCTGTGCTAGCAGCGCAGCAGCCCTCACACCGCCACTTCCTGCTCCTCCTCCCCGCTTCTAGATTTTTATTTGCAATGGGCGGGAGGGGCGGGGCCTCCTCGCAATCCCTCCCTCCCTCTCCCCGTCTCCTGCCCAGATACCGAACTTTGCAAATGCAATTTTAAAAATCCCTCCCCCCTATTGCAAAATTTGCAGAGTTCGATGGAAAGCAATGTAAGAGGCTGGGGGGCTGGCGGAGGAGAGGCCAAGGTTAAGGTTTGCCCAAGTCCGCACACTACACAAACCAGACTTGGTAGGGAGAAAAGGAGCGAGCCAGAGGAAGGAAAAAGAAGAAATTAGCAAGATGCAAATTGAGCAAATTAGAAAGAGTTCGGGGAACCCAGGGTTAAAAGGAACGACTTCTTCCCCCACCTCCGCCGGAGGGAAGGAACGGCAGTCTGCTGCGGCGCGTGCGCTCGCGCCTGCGCCGGGGCCGGAAGGGACAGCGCGCAGGGCGGTTGGGGCGGCCTCCGGTGCCGGCGCTCCAGCGCGCGCCCGGCCGGACCGATTTGGACTCCTGGAAAGGCGGTGGACCAAGGGATTGTCTCCCGCCAAGCGGAAGGGGCGCGGGCATGCGCGCTGCCGCCTCGACAGTATTAATTTTACTTAAACAAGAGAGTAAAGGGGAATTTGACAAAGTATCCTAGCTGTTTTCAGGGCTGAAAACCCATAGGGACACCTGTCCCCTGGGTCTGCCCGGGGCGCACAGGTTGGGCTCTTTCGAGCACATCTCCACTCGAAGGGATTAGCTTTTCCCGGACTGACCGTAGCCTAAGGCCGAGCCCCGAGCCCAGCCCCGCCCGTCCAAGGGCCAGCAGCTTGGGTCACCGGCAGTGCCCCTTGGCCCATCGCTGCAAAGGTCATCACGTGCGGACGCCCAGGGCGCGTGGGACTAATTTTTCAAAGCGGAAGAATACTAAACTTTCAAAGTCGGCAACTTTTTTAAGAAGGGGAAAGTCCCTTTTACTTTGTGGCCTTGGATTTTTCTTCTTTCCCAGTAAAATTGATGAGAAAGCCTTGATGTGCCACTAGGTCACTCGCCGCCCCACGTAGAGGGTCAGCAGCCCCGCCAGGCGTGCTCGGGTGAACCATCCCCCAGACCCTCGCCGCCGAGGGGCTGGGCCGCTTCCGGTCCCTGGGGGCGGGGGCCGGGGTCGCGCAGGGCCTCCCAGGCGGGCCGGGAAGGGCTTCGATTTCATCTCGTACCCCCGAGTGGGGCGCGGTGCTCTGGCGTCCACTCCAGCCCGACGCCCCCCGAGCTGGTGTTCCTGGACAGCCGCGCGGCTGAGTCACTGGCGGGCTCGGGCGGAGCCGCACTCGGGCACGTGGCGGGGCTACCCGCCCGCTGTCTCCTGACCTCTGGCCTGCTCTCTCCCCACCCGAGGGTGGAAAACTCCCGGAGGGAGCGGCCAGAGATAAAGGGGACGGGCGAGATGGGGGACTGGGGCCACGTAGGGCTCTTGCGATGGAGGCAGGGAGGCGGGACACGCGGGGCAGGAGAGCGCAGAGTCAGCCGGCGAAGGCTCCTCGGGTGCCGGCGCGAGGGGCCCCGAAGTTGGGGTGAAGAGCCGAGGTGTCCCGAGATTCCTGGCCGCTGGCCGGCCTAGGCTGCAGCAGGACTCAGGGCAGGTGCCACACTCGCCCCCAGACCCTCCCAGCGGAGAGTTACCAGAGTGTAGATACCCACTTCCTACAATGCTCCAAGTAGACAGAGGGACCGGCCCAAGATCCAGACGCTCACAAAGGGCCACCCCCTCCTCCAGTCCATTAATTTTCTTTCGTTCCTGAGTCAACACCATTCATTGATGGGAAGGGCCGCGCGCAGAAGCCCCCACAGTCGGTGAGGAAAGGGACTCCTGACTGACTGGCTCCACGCTGGGCGACAAGTGCTGTCCCAGCGCTATCAGTCGGGCACGGCGCCTGCCCGCGATGACCCGGCCTGTCTAAATTGGTTCCCCACCCCGCCCCCTGGCCGAGAGAGGGTAGGATGAGGGGATGAGTGGCCGCCATGAAGACCCTGAGAGTGAGATCCTCTCGCCTTTTGGATGTGTCGTGTGGGCGGGGGTTCAGTGTTATCCCCCAGAGCTCGCCCAGCATCCTGGGCCTTTCCCCACAGAGGGCACAGCAAGCATGTGTGGATGTCAATCCTACAGCCCCTCTCCTAGGCCCCCTCCCCAGCCCTGCAGAGCTCAGGTTACCTCTGGCCTTTCCTAAAGGGCACTAGTTCCTCTTTAACCTTTGCAAAACGGGAATGTAATCTTGGGCAGGAGAGAGACCCCCTAATCTGAAGCCCCTCCCCTTCTCCTCCCAAGGGGTGGAATTTAAAGTAGGAAATTTTATTGGGGGATAGACGGAATGGGAGGGGGCCAGTCATTAACCTTTGGAGAGGGGCAGGCGCTTAGGACCAAAGCCTTCTACTTTATGCTGTAGTGGGCACTTGGCTGCCAGCCCGGTGGAAGGGGGAGGTTGGGGTGAGGGAGAGGCGGGGCTGGCTGGGGGACAGGGTGCTTGGGGATAAATGCCCAGCCTGAGAGGAGGTGAGCTGACACTGTCCCAGCTGCCACCTCGACTCAGCGCTCCATCAAAGCTCCAGGGAAGATCTTCCAGGTCTGGTGAAACTTCAGCCACAGCGTGTAGAGGTGTGGGTGGTGCTGGCTTAGAGAAAGCAGGGAAAGTTTCAACTTTTTTTCACCCTGGAGTTAGGGTTCTTGAAAGAGCTGGGCTAGAGCAAGCAGGATGGCAGATACCAGGAATTCCCCAGTTCCCCTGCTCTTTCCCAGGGTATGGGAGAGGCGGCTTTGAGGAGAGGCAGAGATGGACAGAGATAGAGTCGAGGCTAGGTGAGGAAGCTGGGGCCCACGAGGATTTGGGGAATAGGAAAATGAGAACCAGGGAGGATCTGAGGGTTAGGAAGCCATGGAGAAGAGACAGTTTGACCAGAAGGGTGGAAGAAGGTATAAGTGCTTTGGAGGAGGTAAGCGTTTAGGGAGTGGTGGAGTCCAAAGAATTATAAGGCAGGGGCCCCCGGGTTCTTAGGATGGGGTGAGGAATTGGAGCTGTTCTGAGTGGGGGAGGGGGCTGTGCCTGCCTCTGGTCTGTGACCTTTCTAAGGGGTATTTTTAGCTCTAGCACCTGCCTTCTTGGGGTGGGGAAGACTCTTAAAGGGCAAGAGATTTCTAGTTCCTTAAGGGATCAAGTGTCCACACTCACTCCCACCTCCTGTCCTGCAGCCATGGCCATGCAGAAAATCTTTGCCCGGGAAATCCTGGACTCCAGGGGCAACCCGACGGTGGAGGTGGACTTGCACACAGCCAAGGGTAACACAGACCCATTGAATCAATTCGCGTCGGAGGTGCTAGCCTCACCTGGCCCTTGCCTTTGTGTTCTGTACCACAGCCTGCCCTTTTCTCTGAGCTTTCCTTTCCTAGACTTCCTCCTGGCCCTCCTCTTCCAACCTGGCTCTGCGGCTGGCAGAAGCCTGATTCTCTTGCTGTGCTGGCTTCTATCCCTGTACCCACGGAGGAGACTTCAGTCTCTGGGCCTGGGGCGGGGGCTTTCTGTGATCTTCCAACTCTTCCAGGCCGATTCCGAGCAGCTGTGCCTAGTGGAGCTTCCACGGGTATATATGAAGCCCTAGAACTAAGAGACGGAGACAAATCCCGCTACCTGGGGAAAGGTGAGCCAAGACCAACAAGAAAGAGGCTGTGTGGGCAGTTTCAGAACATGGGCCTGCAGGTAGGAGACTGGAACCCAAGCCCTTGAAGAGCTGGGGTCCGCGGACTTGGAAATCTGAGCCCTTCCCCCTGACTTCTCTAGGAGTGCTCAAGGCTGTGGAGCACATCAACAAGACTCTAGGCCCTGCTCTGCTGGAAAAGGCAAGTGGAAGAGTTATATCCCCTTTCCCTCCTCTTGTGCCCTTGTACCTCACCCTAGCAGTCCCTCTCCCCAGGTAGCCTTTTTCCCTCAAATATTTTCATGCAAGCCAACTCCTGAGAAATCTGACCTCTCCCCTCCTTCCCTCAAACCTGTCCATCCAGAAACTAAGCGTTGTGGATCAAGAAAAAGTTGATAAATTTATGATTCAGCTGGACGGGACCGAGAATAAGTGTGAGTGAAGGGCCAGAGGTGGGTTAGGAGTGGAATGTCCAAGGGGTAGAGAGAGAACACAGAGGCTGAGGTCTGGCTGGGTTGTTTCTTTTTATTTATTTACTTATTTTGTCTTTTTGAGGCAGGGTCTCGCTATGCAGTTCAGGCTGGCCTTGAGCTCGCTTTGTAGCCCAGGCTGGTCTCAAACTCACAATGATTCTCCTGCCTCAGCCTCCCGAGTGCTGGGAGTGCAGGCGTGCGCCACCATGCCCGGCTTGGCCGGGTTGTTTCTGTGTCCCACGTTTTGGGGCACACCATAGCTGGGTAGCTTTTTATTCATCCCACAGGCATTTCCTGATGTGTGCCCTCTGCCGGGCGCAGGGAACTGTAGACGCAGATGTGCAGCTGACACATCTCCCTGGGGTGGGGGCTCTCAAGACTCCTCAGCCTCAGGCTGCTGGGGGATCTGTTAACAAAAGACAATACTCTCTGATTTAGAGCTTTGAATCCTTCTTGAGGTAACCAGAAGGGATATTCAAGGAAATAACCCCAAACCTTGCAGAAGAAGCTCTCACTCTTTCTTCCCACTTTCCTTCCAGCCAAGTTTGGGGCCAATGCCATCCTGGGCGTGTCCTTGGCAGTGTGTAAGGCAGGAGCAGCTGAGAAGGGAGTCCCGCTGTACCGACACATTGCAGATCTTGCTGGGAATCCTGACCTCATACTCCCAGTGCCTGTGAGTGTGGCTGGCCCTGCCAGATCCTGGATGACAGAGCTGCCCCCCAGCCACCCACTGGTGCTAAACCAGGCCCTAGAAAAATCTTCCTTTCAGCCCCAGCATCAAGGAAGCAGTTTCCTGAAATGGAATCTCTCCTGCTGCAGTCTAGCCCCTCCCTCTTTCCCACAATCCAAACTTTCGCTAAGTCTCTGTGTGCTTCCTTCTCTGGCTATGTAACTGGTTTCCTTCACATTCCAACCCCAAGCTGGTAACTCCAGCCTCATTCTGCTCCTGCATTCCACTCCTCCAAATCAGAGTGAAAGCTTCTTCATGGCAAGGATCTTGGCATTTCTTTGTATCTTCTCAAGTTCTTATTAAACCAATGTGCTCTTAATGGAAGACCTTTGAATTTAATCTCAGTGAGTTACCATTTATTTTTTGCTACGAAGATTGTGTATTAGCACAGACTCTAGAGACAAACTGCTGGGCTCAGATTCTGGCCCTGCCTGATTACTAGTTGTGTGGTCTGAGGCAAGTTGACCTCTCTGTGCCTCACTTTGCTCATCTGTAAAGTGAGGAGTAATCATAGTACCCAGCTATATAGAGAGGTATTTTAAGAATGAGATGAGCTCACTTATGTAAAGCATTTCTAACAATGCCACAGAAGTGTTAAACTAAGCCCTTTTTATTTACTTTCCCTAAGTTTTAGCAGAAGATCCTACAGAGAAGTAGGTAGGAAGCATCCACATTTTATAGAAATAAGGAGAAAGGGGGCTGGGGATATAGCTCAGTGGAATAAGCGCCTGCCTAGCAAGCGCAGGGTCCTGAGTTCGATCCCCAGTACCGCCAAAAAAAAAAAAAAAAAAGGAGAAAGGTACTGAGGAGTAAAATTACTCACCCTAAACTACTTAGTTGAGACAGGGAGAGGGTGCCCATCTAACCTGGGCTGGGGTGTGATGGTCAGGGTTAGAGCTTCCAATCCCCTCTTTGCCGCTCACACCCCAGCCCAGGCCTGAGCGCCCTCTCTCTGCCTCAGGCCTTCAATGTAATCAACGGGGGCTCCCACGCCGGAAACAAGCTGGCCATGCAGGAGTTCATGATCCTACCCGTGGGGGCCAGCTCCTTCAAGGAAGCCATGAGGATTGGTGCTGAGGTCTACCACCACCTTAAGGGGGTCATCAAGGCCAAGTATGGGAAGGATGCCACCAATGTTGGGGACGAGGGTGGCTTTGCACCCAACATCCTGGAGAACAATGAGGGTCAGTGCTGAGCTCCCTGGGGTGCAGGTTCTCTGGGCTCCCACAGTGGGAGAATGGGGTACAGAGATGAGGGATACTGGGGTCTCAGGTCCTCTTGATCCTCTCCAGCCCTGGAGCTGCTGAAGACAGCTATCCAGGCAGCTGGCTACCCAGACAAGGTGGTGATCGGCATGGATGTGGCAGCGTCTGAGTTCTATCGCAATGGGAAGTACGACCTTGACTTCAAGTCACCTGATGACCCTGCCAGGCACATCCCAGGGGAGAAGCTTGGGGAACTGTACAAGAGCTTCATCAAGAACTATCCTGGTGAGACTTACAGTTGTTCCAGGGTTCCTGCCCAAGTTCCTGCTGACTGCCTAACACTGATCTCAGGGTGCAGCTTTGCTGTGAGTCGGGTCTGTCCTATCCTCAGCCCCACTGCAGTCCCCATCCAGACTTCACTACCTGTCACCCCTCCATGAAGCCGCTCCAGATTGTAACCCTGACTGTACTCCCAACCTCCACCAGTGGTCTCCATCGAGGATCCCTTTGACCAGGATGACTGGGCCACATGGACCTCGTTCCTCTCTGGGGTGAACATCCAGATCGTGGGAGATGACCTCACAGTTACCAACCCCAAGAGAATTGCGCAGGCTGTTGAGAAGAAGGCCTGCAACTGCCTACTGTTGAAGGTTAACCAGATCGGCTCTGTGACTGAATCCATACAGGCGTGAGTACCTCCCGAGTTGCACTTGCTGTAGCCATGGGTAGCCCAGCTATGCCTGCTCCTGCTAGTTTTGCCCACTAACTGCAAGTCTACCTTTCCCTGGCACCTGATTCCCCCACACCTTGACCTCAAGACCTTACCCAGTCCTTGGCCTGACTCCAAGAGCTCTGCTACTGTGGCCCTACCCCAGCCTGTACTGTTCCTTTCTCCTAGATTTGCTGCTCCTCCCACCAGCATCTCAGAAGCCCCTAGTTTAAGATTGGAAATCTCTTCTCTTCTACTTCCCAAAAACCGTAGTGCCTTCCCTGCAAAGTGCCTGCTAGGCAGTACAAAGAAGTCCTCTCCAGCCCCTGGCTTTCCCACTGAGGAAGCCCCATAAGACCTCATTCAATTCTTTTCTATTCAGTTGCAAGCTGGCTCAGTCTAATGGCTGGGGGGTGATGGTGAGCCACCGCTCTGGAGAGACTGAGGACACATTCATTGCTGACCTCGTGGTGGGGCTCTGCACAGGACAGGTACTCATGGCTTCCCTCTATTTTCTGACCAAGTTTTCTCGGGGGTCCTCAGCTTCCTGCCCAAGTTGAAAGCCACCATGCAATGCTCCCTTGGGGCCAGGGAGGCCCAACCCCAATCCTCTCCCAATCCTTCTTCCTACCTCAGATCAAGACTGGTGCCCCCTGCCGCTCAGAGCGCCTGGCCAAATACAACCAGCTCATGAGGTATGGTGGGTCCAGTGGCCGGGGCCTTGGGGAGCTGAGCACTACTGGGCTGGAAGATAGCAGCTGCGACTTCGTTTGCATTCTAGGATTGAGGAGGCTCTTGGGGACAAGGCCGTCTTTGCCGGACGAAAGTTCCGTAACCCGAAGGCCAAGTGAGAAGCTGGAGGCCCCAGGACCTGACCAGACAGACCCAGGCCTACAAACCCCTCCCCCTGAAATAAAACTGGTGCCACATAAGACCATGGAGTACTCCTTTGTGGGCAGGAGGTGGGCAGGTACCCGGAGGAAAGAGGCAGAGAACATATGTACAACCTGCTGGGACGAGGAGGAAGCGAGGGACTGAGAGAGGAAGTTGTGGGGTGAGGGGCATGGCTCTAAAGCAATTCACATCTCTGAAGGAGGCTGCGGAGGAGGTATCACGTGTGAAATGGAGTGGAGGGGGCTGATGGAGTGAAGAGCTGGCTCCAGAAGAGGCCAGAAATGGGTATACCAGGACCAGGGTCCTGCCCCGTGGCAGTGGCTTGTTACTCAGCTTAAGTAAATATCCTGGGTGCACCATGGAATAAAAGCTGCAGCAGCCTGAGTGCTTTGTGAGGTTGAATGCCAAGGGGGCGGCCAGTGCTTCTCCAGGGCCTGTGGAGGCCTGCAGATGTCCTCGCTGATACGAGCTGACCTGTGTAATCTCTGAAGCCATCCTGTCAGATACCATTATCTCCCCTGTGTGGGTGAGGAAACTATGGTACAAAAGGCTAGAAAATATCTTACCCAGTATAGCAGAGGTAGCAAATGGATAGAGCCAGAATCCAAAGCCAGGCCATTTGACTCCAGCACCTGTGCTTTTAAAATATTTTATTTAAGCTACAGTGGCACATGCCTGTATTACCAGCGCTCTGGGAGGCTGAGGCAGGAGGATTACAAGTTGAAGCCCAGTCTGGTCAACTTAGCAAGACACTGTCTCAAACAATAAAAACGTGTGGGAATGTAGCCTAGTGTGCAGGGCCTGAGCTCAACACCCAGTAACAAACAAACACACACACACACACACTATTTGTAAGTCCCAATGCCAATAACTATTTACGTTTGATTCACACAAATAGCAATTTTATACTGTTTAACTTAACATTATTCCTCTCCTCTGCCAGTGGCTCTAAGACCTGTTTTTCTATATACAAACTAAGGTGTTGGGTCCAACAGTGTTTATTGAATGTAAAGTAACCCAGCCCCATGGGGAAGAAAGTTCCAAGGAGAACAGAGAATACAGATTAAATATCCACTTGTGCATTCACACACACACACACACACACACACACACTCTCTCTCTCTCTCTCTCTCTCTCTCTCTCACACACACACACACACACACACACACACACACACACACACAACCAGGCTCCAACAAGTGACAAACACCTGCTTCCCTCAGCTTCAGTGGCAGCTGGCAGAGATGGTTCCAGAGGTGGGGCTCCAGGTCCTAATAGCAGCAGCCTTGTCCCTCCTTACCCCCTGCCCTGCCCCAAGAAGTCAAAGGGAGCCGGGCGGGGCTCCTAGGAGGTAGTTGGCAACTCTTCCCCGCTCTGCCGCAGACGTTTCTTGGCTCGGATCTCGTTCATGGCCTCTTCAATGGAGCGCGTATCCCTCTTGTTGGCGACAGGCACTGGGCGCAGAGGGGAAGGGGGTGGGGCCTCTGCCTCTGCACACTTCCCCCACCCGTGCTCTCCCTGGGCCCGGCTCCCGCCTCGGCTTACCACAGCCATAGGTCTTGTTGGCCTGTAGCATGTGGGCTGCATCCTTGGCCGCCCCCTTGCCGATGAGGTGGCTGTACTTGTCCTTGTAGTCGCTGGCAGGGCTCACCACCACTGGTCCCTGCTGGGCCGCCGCTGCCTCCTGCTGCTGGGCCAGCTCCTAGGGGCACAGAGGCCGGGCACTGGTGCTTAGGGGCCTGACTGTGAGCCCTTACAGGCACTTGTAGGGCCCCAGGGATTGCCAGGGATATCTCACCTTTAGCTTCCGCTTCTCCTCAGCCTTCTGGGGATCCCACTCCTCTCCATGGCGGTAGGATTCCAGCTCTTCATCTGATGGCGCAAACTCCTGGAGAAGAAGGAATGATGGGGTAAGGGGTCCGTATAAATGCTTAGTGTCCTTCCTCTCCCTTAGGTGAAGGGACAGGCTGAAAAGGAGAGCGTGAGGAACTCAGGCCTTTTACTTTTCTTTGTTTTTGTTTTTTGTTTGTGTTTTTTTGGAGACAAGGTCTTGCTATGTAGTTCAGGCTGGACTTGAGCTCACTGTAGCCCAGGCTGGCCTCAACTTCATGGCAATCTTCCTGACTCAGCCTCTCTAGTGCTGGGACTACAGGTGTGGGCCACCACGCCCAGCCTCTCACCTTTTTGAAGATCATGACGTAGCGACAGTCGTCATCTTCCCCGAAGGAGAAGGATGTCAGACCAGCTACTTCCACCACATCATGTCTGAGAAAGGAGGCAGAAAAGACAGTGTGCTGAGCTGCGAGGAAGCCTAGTGATTGCCCCTGGAGAGGTGCCCTGCTGGCCCTTTCATGACCCCAGCCCATATCCTGCCTCCCCAGCCCTGAGACACTCACAGTATGCTCCTCTCTATTTTGTTCATAGGCTGAAACTTTTTCTTGATCTGCCCACTGTCTTGGATGAAATCTGACACCTCTTTCTCCATCTTAGGAGAAGGAAAGGGAAGAAGACATGAAATAATAGCTCCACCCAAATATCCCTCTCCCCAGGCGGGCCAGCGGCCTTTCTCTGCCTCCCCACACCTTCCCCGGCCATCGTGCCACTGGCACGTAGGCCTCACCTCCCCTAAGACATTGTCAGTGCAAGTCAGTCCACTTTCCCTCTCGAACCCACTGCAGGCCCTGCGGAGGCTGCCTTTGACCTGTGTAGCTGTCCTCACCCGTTTACGAAACTCCACTTTCTGCTGTTTCTCTTGCTCTTGTAGCTTCTTCAAATGGGTGGCTTGCTCTAGGGGTGAGAAATGGCAGAATGAGACCAGGGCAGCAACAGAGGCACGGAGGAAGGAAGGCTGCAGAGCAAGTGTGGTGTCTACCGGGAGGTGTCAGGTTGGGAAGGCAGGATGATTACTGTTACTTCACCGAGCAGTTACCGCCGCTTATTACAGACAAGGTACTGTGTGAGGCCCTGGAGTACCAGGATGATTACAACACAGCTTTGCCCTCCGAGAGCTCACAGTTCAGTGGGAGTGATGGAGAACACAATCATGCTTAATCCCCACTTACCAGCCTCACTGGGGGCTCAATTAGCATTTACTTAGTGCCCAGGTGGTGAGGAGGCCAGGCTAAGCCCCACGGCTTTAGGTTTTACCATTTGTCTACGTGGGAAAGGGGAAACTATCTAACTTCCTGTATTTTATAACTCCCCTCCCTACTTCCTACTTCTACAGATAGAACAAGCTGAAATTGCTAATCTAACACCTTTTTTCTTTGGGGATGTAGGTGTCTAAGGTGAGCTATTAACTTCTCCAATTAGAGCCAGGAGTCATGGTGCACGCCTGTAATCCCAGCACTCTGGAGGCTGAGGCAGGAGGATTACTATGAATGTGAGGCCAGCCTGGGCTTCATACTGAGTTCAAGGCCAGTGGAAACTACATAGCAAGAATGGAGATCTTATCTCTAAATAACAAAAAACAAAACAAAACCTCTGCAAGCCAGATATAGTAATGCATACCTATAATCCCAGCACTCAGGAGGCTGTGGAAGGAGGATCACTGGTCTGAGTCCAGCCTAGGCAATCTAGCTCTTTTGAAGAGGACGTAAAAGCACCTCTTCTTCCTCAGCCTGCCTTTACGTCAGAATCAGATCCTGCTTTTTTTTTTTTTCTGGTCATGCTAGGGATCAACCCAGGGTCTCATGCATGCTAATTTTATCACTGAACTACATGCTGTCCCCAAGAGGAGCACTTTTTTTTTTTTTTTTTGAGATGCACCTTTCTAACCTGAGGCCTTTATTACTGCCAGTCTTCCCCATGATGGAATTTTACTGCCTCTTGAGATTTGGCTAAGTATCCCTTCCTACTTTGTCTTTTCGAGACTGGGTTTCAGTATGCCATTCACGCAGGTTTTAAACTCATGCTGTAGGCCAGGCTGGCCTCAAACTTGAAGTGATCCTCCTGCATCAGCCTCCCGAGTGCTGGGATTAGCGTTGTGTGCCACTACACCCGACAGCCCTTCCTACTCTTGTTCCTCAGCCTAAAATGCCCCCTCTTCCGCCACATCTAACCCTTCATATTCCTAAGGTCTATTTCTTCCATAGGATCTAAATCTCCCCCAGCTGCAGGGAACCTCTTCTTAAGTTTTAATCACTCCACGCCTTGGCATATGTTGCTCCTTCCACTTGGAATTTTCCTTCTCTTATGAACAGTATCTGCCATGAGTCAGAGTTACCTCTTCCGCTGGGGTCCCGGCATATTTGGTTCAGGCACTGGCTACAGCCACGTGCGGAGCATTAACGCACTGCAGCATTTCATCTTTCCTACCAGACTGTGAGGTACTGGGGGCCAGGGCCTCTGTTCATCTGTGTGCACTCATCCCCCAGGGCCCCGGGCCTAACGGCCGAGAAGCTCTCATCTCTCTGCCCTGACTACCAGGACCTCCTGTGTTGGCCACTCTTGAGAGGTGACACAAGACTATGGTTAAGAATGTATGTTTAGGCGGGAACGGCGGCACATGCACCGTAGGAGGCTGAGGAAGGAGGATCACCACGAGTTCCAGTCCAGCCTGTCTCAAAACGAGGAGGAAGGCGGGAGGGAGAGCTTTACCTGGGTTTGAAACTCACTGACCTCAGGCAAGTCACTACATTGAACGTTCTTAGTCTGTCAACCGCGGCCAGCGACTCCGACGCCCAGAGTCACCTGAGCATTAGGCAATTCCATCGCCCCTTCCCATGACGGCCCCTCCTTTCTCAGAATTTGCAAATATACTTTTGCCTCTAATACTTTGGTCCCTTCTCTCACACAGAATAATTTATTAAACTCCTGTGCGATTACTTCTTCAGCGGGTGCCTCACAGTTGACCGTGGCCCTCTTGAGAGGTACCCTCTCTCTCCAAGTAGGTGCTCGGCAAACAAGGGGCGCGGGTGTTATTTAGACCTTCATCAGCTCTCAAGCACTTTGGAGAGGCCGCCGTGTCCCCGCCGGCCGCACCCTAGGCGGCCGCCGAGTTCGAGGCGCCTGCTGGGAGGCGCCAGAGAACTGTGGCCAATCGGACCGGCGGAGCATTCTCATCCCTCCAATCACGATCACGATCCGCCCGGGAACCTCAGGAATTTAAGGGTACGGAGAGGAACAGGGTCATTGGAGGGAAAGCAGCAGCACAGGGTTACGCCAAGGAGGAGAGGGTGCGGTACAAGGAAGATCCAGCAACCAATGGGAAGTGCGGCGGGTAGGGCGGATTAGGACAGTCCAGCAACACTTAGAAGGTAGAGACTTGAGACAGCTAATAGTGCCGAGGGAATGGCGGATGAACGTGCCCTGAGCCCAATCAGAATAGAGCTGGGGGGTGGCGAGGAAGCCGCGACAGAAGCGTACGCCGTCCTCCAATCGGAAGGCATGGTGGGGCGGGGCTGGAGGCGTTTTCCAATCAGAGCTCACCATCAGCTGATAGGCGGCCCCGTCGGCTAATTGGAAACAAGGACTGCCGAAGGCCAGGGTAGGGAAGAGCGGCAGGAGGTTGGAGCTAGGCTTCACGTACCCAATCACCGTCCGCTAAGAACGGCAGGCGGGCCGGTTATCCCTATTAGGGACTGTGAGGGTCTCAAAAGGGGCCTGTGAAGGGTCTTTTAAAGTACAAGAGGCGGGGCCGTCCGAAGAGGGAAGAGTGCGGTCCTGAGAACCGGGCGAAGGAAGGCGGCTGTGAATTTGGGATCCTCACCTCGGGCCTTGCGCCGAGTCTCCTGGTCCCCGAGGCTGGGTGGCTTCTCCATGGAGCTCAGGATGGAGCCCAGTAGGTCCGCCATCTTGGGAGTGACTGAGAGGGGGCGGTGCGTTTTAAAGGGAAGAGCGAAATGCCTTTAAGGCCGGAAACACGTCGGAGGCGGAAAACCGCGCTCCCGCCCTGCCCGGGCGCGGGTCCAAGGCCGGCGGCGGCGCGCGTCCCGTCTCCCTCCCCCACGCCAGCGAGCCGCGCCCCGCCCCCCGCAGACAGAGGCCGGAGGCTGGCTGGTGCAGCGATGTTTAATGGCAATTTGTATAAACCAAGCCCATGCACAAGTAGAAAGTGCTCGTGGAGCCGGCAGGAGGCCCCGCCGCGCCGGGGAACCACACGTCGGGCCGCGCAGCGCCCCCGCGGCGCCTTATATAGATTCTTCACTATACTCTGTATGTTACACTATGTACAAGCCCCCCCGCGGGGCGGGCGCTCCGCCGCGGTCCTGTACACCCCCTCCCTTGCGGCCGGCTGGGTGGCCGGAGTCGGGGCGACCGGGGAGACGGCCGGGGAGGAAACAGACGCAAACATGCGGAGTCGGGGTGGGCGCGGCGGCCCCAAGATGGGAGGGTGCGCGGAAGGCAGTGGGGACCGAGGCGGATACATTCAGAGACGCGTCGAACAAATAAATAAGGCAAGTCAGGAAGGGGAGAGGGGTGCAGGCAGGGAGGGGCGGAGGAGGGGCAGGCAGGGCTCGGCGGCGGATGCAGGGGTGTGGGGCGGGGGTCTTCTGGAGCCTGGGACCGAAAGAGGAGGCACGGCCAGGGGAAGAGGGGCGTGGGAGCCGGCGCTGTGGCCCCGACAGAGGACTGGGGAAGCTGCCAACAGGGTCTCCCCTGCCCGACATCGCTCTCCCTGTTAAGACTACAGGAGGGGCCGCGGTGACGAGAACGGCCGCAGGCCGGTCAGGTGGCCAGTCCCGGCTGCGGAAGCCCTTCCAGCTCCCGGTTCTGCTTCAGTTCCCGCATCCTACGGAGACAAGGAAGGAGTCAGACGGGGGAGCGGGCAAGGCAGAGCTCCACGGAGGGCAGGGACATGTGGGCACCTGTGTCGGCAGCGCCGCAGGAATCTCATGATCTTCCTGGCTGCCTGGTCCTGCTTCTTGGTGAGAAAGGAGCCTCTGGTGGAAGAGAGACACGGGGAGACCTCAGGGAGCGCCCCGGCATCCCATAGCCCCAGCCCTTTGGGAGCCCCGCAGGGAAGCGTGGGCGAGCAGGGTGGTGGGGAACGGAGTGGGCGTGGCCGAGGGGGATCCGCAGAGGGCTGGGGAGCTGCGGCAGTACTTGTTGCGTGCAGGCAGGGCCCCCGAGGGCCGGTGGGGAGGCCCGGGGCGGCGGCGGTAAGAGCGGTAGTGCTGCTGGATGAGCACAGCAGCTCGGCGGCTCTGCTGAAATCTCTTCTGTTCATAGTAGCTTCGGAACTTGCTCTGGATCAGGATGGCCGCCTGGGTCATCTTTTTATAGAGCGCAAACTGCAGGGAAGAGGGGCGGGGGCTGAAACGAAGCACAGGGACTCAAGTCCCTGAGGGTCACCCCCAAGGTGGGCTGCTGCAGGTCTCTAGCCCACACTTATGGAAAGGCTGAATCAGCACAGACAACTCACACCCAGATCTCATGCCTGGTACCTTAAGTGCAATCCAGGTCAGCTTGTGGAGAGAGAAGGGGAGTTAAGGCGCTGGCAGCAGTCTGGGTTCTGTGAGTTACAATGAGTGTGCTGGTGTGGGTTGGTTGTATTTTGTTTTGCTTTTTGAGACAGGGTCTTGCTACGCAGTTCAGGCTGGCCTTGAGCTCACTGTGTAGCCCTAGCTGGCCTCGAACTCCTTTAATCCTTCTGCCTCAGCCTCCTGAGTGCTGGGATTACAGGCGTGCGCCAGCATGCCAGGCTGTTGTATGCTCTGGAGAAGACTCTCACCTGCTTGTACTTGCGATAACAGCGCTGGATCACAGCTGCTGCT
This sequence comes from Dinomys branickii, assembly GCA_004027595.1. NCBI lineage: Eukaryota > Metazoa > Chordata > Mammalia > Rodentia > Dinomyidae > Dinomys > Dinomys branickii. The sequence goes on along the minus strand of PVLD010004578.1, from coordinate 71,312 downwards.
ACTTCCTGCTGCTCCTTCAGCCTCCGGCCCTGAGGGGAGAGAAAGTCTCAGCACCTCATGGCCCGCCGCCGAGTGAACACTGTGGACCTTCTCCTTTCCTGGGGCCCCGATTCTTCCTGCACTCTGAGGCCTGTCTGGCTAACTGCTCCTCCTTCACATGTCCTGGGAGCCCGTCTCCCTTGCCTTGTGTATTCTGACACCAATAGCCCCCTAACCTTGTACTTTCGGAAGGCTGTCTGGATGACTCGGGCTGCCTCATACAGTTCCCGCTGTTCGTGATCTGACAGTGTCAGCAGGGCAAAGTCACTTTCCATCTTGCCACTGGTAGATGCAGAGAGAAACTCCGCCCAGGAAGGTGTTGGAGGGACAGCCAGGTGACCTCGCTCAAAGGGCAGTTCACTGTAGGTGACATGGAGAATGGACGTTATGGGGCATGAAGACCCTTATGTCCCACCTACAGGTGGCTGTGAAGGAAGACCCCTAGCAAGAGTCTAGAGAGAGTAGCTTCAGAGTTCACGGGCCAGTGCAAATTCCCTCCTCAAATATGGGGGTTGCAACTAGAATGGCGCTTTGGCTATCGGGAAGCCTGCTTCCTCCCTCCTCTCATTTTCCTTTGAAGAATTTGGAGGATTTGTCCTGAGCTGGTCACCTGGGAGGGGAGGAGCTAGGAAAATGGTCCACGTTCTCCAGGTAGCTGGCCAGCCAGGACATTGTCTCACTGAGCCCCACGGCCCCGGTCCGCTCCCGCATTGAGGCTCCAGTCTCAGGTAGCCCCACAAAGTCCTCTTGTTTAATCCGCTCTGGAGTGGCTTCAATGATCTGCTTAGCCAGGGAGATCATGTCCACCTGGATGGAGGGAGCAGCTGTGTAAGCCCTGAGGGGACCCTGCAGTCAGGTGTTTGCCCTGCCAAAGCTGTAACCTCGGTCCACTCCACTAGCAGACACTTGGGGCTCAGGGACTGCTCTCCTGCTAGCTCGGACTTTCTCACCACTGCTCCCGACTTGTTCATTTCTTCTTGCCAGCTCCTGAGAGGGGTAAGTGGACAGCCCTCTCTTCTGAGCTGTGGGAAACATAGGACAGGAGGCACACACTCCAAATGGGGAAGCAGGAGGGGAGTAAGGAAGGACTTGCCACCCTTCCAGGCTGAATGCCAAATGCCCCACCTGGGCCTGCCCCATGGCAGCCAACCAGCGCATCTTCCCCTTGAGCTTAGCCACAACTCACCCCACCCACTTAGGCTCTCCAAGAACCAGCTCAATCTTGGCTGGCCACATGACATCCTGATGAACTGTTCTAGCCTGTCCGTTGGTTCAGCCCTGAAGCCTGTAGTACTTCCTGTTCCTACACTTCATGCAGCCTTCTTTGTGGCATTCTCTTAAGGGCTTTTTTTTTTTTTTTTTTTTTTTGAGACAGGGTCTCTCTGTGCAGTTCAGGGAAGCCTTGAGCTCACTTTGTAGCCTAGGCTGGTCTCGAACTGGCAATGATCCTCCTGCCTCAGCCTCCTGGGTGCTGAGATTACAGGCATGTACCACCACACCTGGCCTTTTCTTAAGTTTTTGCACTTAGACTTCTACCTAATTACTCTTTAGCCTTAGTGCCCCGGTTTTTTTTTTTTCCTTGACTGAGAATGGAACTCAGGACCTTGCACTTGCCAGGCAAGGCACTGTGCCGCTGAGCTATATCCCCAGCAGTCCTCAGGTTCTAAGAGAGAAATACATAGCTAAACTTGAACATTCATTCTTTCTTTTTCTCATTCGTCCCTTAATACTATTAGTTTCTTAGCTTTTACATGTGCAGAGGGTGCAAGTCTCCTACCCCACATCACTTCCTGTTTCCTCCGCCTTGCCAGCTCTTCTGCTCATGTGCTTCCAGCTACCTGGTATCACTGTTTCCCCAAGAACCTTGTCCCTTTGCAGATGAGCAGGTCATCCCTAGAAGCCCAGCTCGAAGTGAACATATGCTCCAGAATTCCTATGTTCTGCTGCATTATGACCACTGAGTCACAAGAGCTGAAATGAGCTACACAAAGGGTTACCTTGTCCGTCCCAAAATGGGGGTGAATGGCCCTTTTCCCTAAAGTGAAGCCCGTCTCTGATTTTGTATCATGGAATAGTCTGCCTCCCCTCACCTCTCTACCCTACTCTCCTAGCCCTCTTAATCCTACCAACATAAACAGTACCGGGATCACATCCACAGACTGTGGGGTGTCGGTGTCCTCTGGAGCAGCCCCATCCTCTGGGGCTGTCAGGAGAGCAGGAGGAGAAGATGGGGACCCTTTGGGGTTGGTGGCCTCAAAGTCCATCAGGAGCAAGGGGGCCTCTGGTATACCCGAGGAGAGCTGGCCGGGGACCATCTCCTCCATGGTAATCTCAGAGGCTGGCAGGGGACCTGGAGGAGGACTGCCATCCGGGGCACTAGAGTAGGCTGATGTAACCGAGAAGGTGGCATCTGACATCTCCGAAGGTGAAGAGACACTGCTCAGACCTGGAAGGCAAGGGGGATGGGTGAGGGCGGCGGCAGCTCTGGGCTGCCCCTCAGGCTTCCTCCCTGGACCTTGTTCTCTGTCTGCCTGGCTGCTCTCCCAGGCTGCTCTTAAATCTCCCCATCCTTGCCTCCTCCTTTTCCACTCTGTCTCCCGCCCTTGGACTTTGCCCTGGCCTCTCCCATTGACATCCCTCTCAGAAAGATCAGGAGCCATGCTCACCGGTGTCTGGGCTAGAAGAGGGGGGCGACAGGACAAGTGGGGGCTCAACTGATGCCTCTTGTCTCTGTAGTTCCTCCAGGCAGCGGGCAAGGCGCACATGTCCCCGGGAATGAGCAACGGATAGGGGCAGACGGCCCAGAGAGTCAGGGATGCTCAGTGCCTGTTGGTTCCAACGGAAAAGGAGCACAGCAGCTTCCAGGTGTCCTAGGGCACAGGCCCACATCTAAGGGGAGGGAGTGGGCGTGAGGCAGGGCTCTTCCTCCAAGTGGCCAAGTCCTCCAAACCTGGCCTACCCGACTTTTCCTTCATCCCTCAAGGCTCTTCCCTTTAAGCTCTGTGTCCACTTCAGGACACTGGCAACCTCACCAGAGGAGTGCAAGAGAAATGATCCACGTTGAGCGGGTCAACCTCTTGCTCTAAATCCAAGCTTCCAGTCTCCACACTCCTGCAAGAGGACAACAGGACCCGTCAGGTTAAAAATCAGAACATGAACATTAAAAGTAAGGGTCTAGGAAGTGAGATTAGGACCCGTCAGGTTAAAAAGCAGAACATGAACATTAAAAGTAAGGGTCTAGGAAGTGAGATTAGGCAGATGAGTTGATTTAAGGAGGTCTAGAAGTCTCAGTAACTTGCCAGGGCATAGGTGAGATTTCCCCCATGTCAGTCTTCCTGTCCCTTCCCACAGTGGCCTCCCTCTTGGCAGAGCTCCAGCCCCCCATCCCAGTGCTTCCATCCCAGTGGCTGCCCAGCCCTCTCCCTGCTGCCCCTGCTCACCGCCACTGGCTCAGGGTCTCGATGAGGCGAGCGTAGCCCTGGGCAGCAGCCAGATGCAAAAGGCTCATGCCCCGGAAGGGACTTGCATGGGTTAGCCGTTCAGGACCCCTCCAGGTGGAGCGTGGGATCATGTTCTCTACCAAGACCACCACACGTGCCTCAAACCCAGGTCCCTGGCCTTCATCCTGAAACACATGCATCTATGCAGAGACCTGGGCATCCGTTCCAAGTTGTCCTCTAGTGTCTTAATTCTGTCCCCTCCTACATTTCCCACCACCCAGACCTCTGATAACCCATTCATTCTTGCAGTTCCAGTTCTTTTGTGGCATCAGTACCCTGTACTTCCACAGCCCACTCCCAGCTGCTCCTATAGCTAGACCTTAGACTCCCCTGCCTGTGCTGTGCCTCCATGTTGGCTCGGACTGGTGCCGCCCATGCATTGCATCTCCTACTTGGGAGCCAAAGCTTTCTCTGAGCCTTTCCACAGCCCTCTTCCTTCAGACACTGGGACCTGAGCCCCAACTTTCCTGGCCCCCTCCCCCACCCTCTCTTTTCACCTCCACCCTTCTTCAGACCAGAAATAGTCTAAAGCCTGTCATGCCAGTAGGGTGCCCAGAATAGCCACTCTTGCCATGGGGTGGGGGTGGAGCAGGGTGACATCAGGGAGAGGGAGGAGAACTGGCTGGGGAGGCTGGGGACAGGCAGGTGTGGAGAATCATGCGAGTGAGAAGAGCTGTTTCCTTCAGGCAGACCCTGCCGCTCTCCTGTGGTAGCCCACCTCCCTCCCTGTGGAAGTACCCGGAGTGGACGCGCCCCAGGAGCCTGGTGGGGTGCCTGCCCTGCTGCCGCAATTTCTGCCATCCGCTTCTCCATCTGCTCCAGGCGCTCCAGTATGGACATTCGGAACTGGTTGTCTGTGGGGAGTGGGGTGGATGCTAAGTGGGCAGGGTCTGGGAGGTGCCCGAACGCCATAGCTAGACTTGTCCAAGTCTGGGGGGTAAAGGTACAGTCTTTTTTTCCCACTTTCCCAAGACAGTAGCTCCCTTTACTCACACATTTTCTAACGAAAGCCCACCAGAATTCAGTCCTGAAACTAGGGCTCTTAATCTCACCCAAAGACTAGAAACCAGGATTGAGACCCAAGCTCTTTCCTACAAATCAGAGGTAGGAGAAATTCCCCAGCAGCCATCCAGCCCCCACTGCCCCAGATCATACAGGGCCACTTGCCCGCTCCCAGCCTTCTCCTGGGAGTGTTCCCTCAGTTCGTGCCCCGAACACTACCTTTGTCCCCCATACTGGGGCTAAAGGACTCCAGGGTCCTTCCAGGCTGTTAATCACTGCTTAAAAGGACTCCGGGACTGTGATTTGAAAAGCACCACCCCTTCCTCCCAGCCCCCTGCAGCTGTCCACAAAGGATGGCGGGGGAGGGAAGGTGACAGATGAACAGCCACGTCCATTCTTCCTACTCCTCCCCCCAGCCCCATATACAAGCAAGCTACAAACACACAACCCGAACTCCTCGGTTCCCCTCCCGGGAGCAAGTAAGCACAGCAAGGGGAGCCAGGGGGAAGCAGGCACGGACAAACGGGCACAGCTGGGGGTGTTCCAGGATGCCAGGGTAGGAAGGGAGGAGGTGATACAAGGGCACAGGCTTAGAGCATGATAAGCAGAAACCCAGGTATGACAGAGCAGAGGAAGCAGGAAATATGAACAAGGTGAAGGAGAGGAAAGAACGGTGAAAGAGCTAGGGGAAGTCAACACCAGGCAATAAGAAAGGAAGAAACAAGCTTGGAGTCTGATTGAAGAAGCGCTAAGAGGACGGTAGGAGAGCTGTGGGGGGATGGTAGCACAAAGGGCAGAAAAGATGAAAAATCAGAGAGAGGCAAACGCTAGGCAAGATCCCACAGTAGGCAGGTTCAAGTTGCACACACCAACCCAACACACACACCTGGACCTTGTGAGGACAGTGGCTCCAAGAGTGAGACAGTACTAGGAGCAAAGCCTCCACAAAAGAACTAGGATGGAGTGAGACAGGAAACTAACGCAGGTGACAGCAGAATTGAGTGAAACCAAGACGCAACAATAGTGGGGACTGTTGGGCATGGTGGTGCATGCCTGTAATCTCAGCACTCCAGAGGCTGAGGCAGGAGGATCATTGTGAATTCAAGACTAGCCTAAGCTACAAAGTGAGATCAAGGCCAGCCTGAATTGCATAGTAAGACCCTGTCTCAAAAAGACAAAAAACCCCCGACTGTCTCAAAACACAACAACAAAAACAACAAAAGTGGGAACAAGAGGACGAAAGAGAAAAGCAAAGCTTGAGAAAGCACCAAGGGCAAGCAGAATGTTTTCAGAGTACCAGGAGAACCAGCCACAGGGTCAAAAGTGGTTCCAGACTTAGACACACCTACGCACTTGTGCAGTGTACACGTGTGCCTCTGCATGTAGAAAGTACACCTAGGTGTTAGCAGTGGATATTACTGAGTAATAACACAGAAATTTCCATTCTGTGCTTTTTTGTAATTTCCCAACTTCCTATAATTAACATAAGACTTTATAACCAGAGGGAAGAAATAGGAATTTAAATGTAAGTCTACATATACTTATAAATGGCCACTATATGTTGCTCTAGATCCTGTCCCTGTCCCAGTCCCTTTTTGTCTAGATCCCGTCCTTTGGGATGGAGAAGACAGGCAAAGAACTGGGATAAAGATGGGATGAAGATTCAGGGAAGAGATGGAGGCATTTCCTAGTACATTCAGAAATGACCAACAATGAACTAGGCATGGTGGTGCACACCTGTAATCCCAGCACTCAGGAGGCTGAGGCAGGAGGGTCACCATGAGTCTGAGGCCAAACGGCTACACAGTGAGTTCAAGGCCAGCCTGAACTACACAGTGAGATCCTGTCTCAAAAAAATTCCCCAGAGAAAAACCCCAATGGAAAAGTACTATAGTAGGAGCTAATGGCCTTTTGCAGGGCCTGGAAACATGTCATGCTCACAGGTTACAGGGCTAACATGGTGTCAGAGGGCTCAGTACTCACCATCCAGTGACAGCCAGTCAAGCTGGGTACTAGGCAGAGACAGGAACCGGCGGGCTCTATACTCAAAGAGCACAGAAGCTGAAAGGGGACCTTCCCGCCCTGCCACCTGCAAAGACACCAGCCCCACCTCGTGGGCTGGGGAGAGCAGCAGCAGTGAGAAGGGCTCTTTCCCTGGCTCCTCCTCTAGCCGCCTGCATGAAAGCCGCTGATGGTCATCCTAGTTCTATCCCCTACGTCCCTGCTGTGGGCTGAGAGGCCCCCTGGCTTTAGTGAGTGGCTCTGGCACCAACTGGGAGTCCACTTATTCAAGAATACCTGCTATGAACCAGAGAACTCGTGGATTCTACGTCTTGAACTTAAGGATGTTTGTTATTTGGTAACAAGGTTTTGAAGTCGAGGGTCAAAAGACACCTGTACTTATGAACAACTTGATAGTGGTTAAACCCCTAGATCTCCCAGGCCAGAGTCCACAGGCCATCACCTTGCTACTGAGGTGGGGGAAAGGGAAGCTGCCTGTTCACGAGCTGTGTCCAGGGAGTGTGGTGTCCCAGGGTCTCAGTGTCTATAGCCTGGGCATGAAAGCAGGGCTTGATCCCAAGATCAGGTACTGAGACATTTCCCCCCTCAGCTTCTCTGTCTCATCCCCTTTCCTTCCAAGTATGGTTGAACGGAGCTATTGGGAGATAATACTGTCACAGACAGCCCGGCTGTCCACTTGTGCCTCTGGTGGCCCTTGGAGTTCCACCAGAAGGTTGACTGTTGAGTGCAGGGTCAGGGCAAGGGTAGTGGCTACAGGGCAGAGAAGCCAGTTTACTACGCTGATATGGTCTTGTAGAACTTTCTGGAGTGACACAAACTTCCTCATCTACATTATCCAATAGGGAGGCACTAGCACGTGTGGCTTTGGAGCACTTGAAATGTAGTCACTGTGATTGGGGAGATGAATTAAAAAAATTAATTTTGATTGAATAGGCACATGTGGCTAGTGGCTTCTGTATTGAACAGGGTGAGTCTAGAACAATATCCCAGGACTGGTCAAGGAAGACCAATATTTCTCCCTTCTCACTCTCCCTGGCTGGAACCTGGAGGCTGCCTCCAACCGAGCCAGTGACTAGACAAGCATTAAAGACCCCTTTGGTCAAGGGTAAGACCTCACAAGCAGGGAGAACAAGGACTCAGGAAAGGAACAGAATTATCTAAGGTTACTAGTTAGCTAATGAGTTGATTTCTTGGACTAAGATTTTCTTACCCCTACAAGCCAAGCTCTTAGTGCCTGCTGGGAGAGCTTGGGGCCCAACCTCAAGACTAGATGGGGTCTTTCTGCTCTCAGAACAACCTATTGGTTCCCAGTATTTCCTGGAAGCCTGGATGTTTCGTCTGTCCTGTTATGTGTTGATCTCTTCCCCTGCCATACCCAATCCCCATACCAGGACAGTAGCATCGTAAAACACCAGGCTGGACAAGTGACGCTGGCACTGCAATATGATCAAAGACACAGGAGTAATGCTCAGTGGTCTCCATCCATGGACCTGTGATGAGCACCTTGACCCCACCCTGCAGACAGAAGTCAGAGAGCCACATGACTGGAGTTGGGTGTTCACTCATTCATCACTCACTTAATCAGATCCTTAGAGACTATCTTCTACACAGCAGGCCCTGTGCTAGAATCTGGAGGTACCGGGATGGGCAGGACCCAGTGAGATCAGGTCATCCAGTCTAACTCTCCTCCAAACCTTCCTATCAAGCAGTTACATGATCTCTACTAGAATCTTTTGACTGTACCAGAAACAGGGAACTTAGGGTCTCCCCAAGGCTACCAGACAACTTGTGAGCAGGAAGTTCTGTTCTTAGGTTAATTTACCCACTGCAGTTCCTCCTTTCCCTCTCAGAGGCAGCATAAAGCAGAACTTCTGCACTACTCTGAGACAGTCTTTGGGCTTCCCAGAGTCTGAAATCACATTCCCCATTGTTCATTTTCTAGCCCAAAGGGCCACAGTTCCCTCCCTTTGGAAACGATCACCAAGGGAATGAGGTCCCGGGGGGGGGGGGGGCACTGCTATGAGCATGCTGGCGCATGGCAGGGGGAGGAGAGGAGAAGGGCTAGAAGAGAATCTACACTGTGCTTGAGTGGGGGATGGGAAGAGAGCCACAGAGCCCTGAAGGATCTGGAGGTGTAACTCAGTGGTCAAGTCCTGAGCATGCATGAGACAGTTTGAATCCCAGCCTCCCGCCCCATTAAAGCTGAGGGAAGCTTAAGTCCCAGACCGTAGTGTCAGGGAATTCTGAAACAAATGGGAGAAGAGAGGAGAAAAGCTTGAGACTCACCTCTGGGTAGGACCACTCTGGGGAGAAGTCTGTGATGGTGCTGAGAGCAGGAGAGAGCTGGGGGGCTGGAGCAGGGATGCTTGGAGTGTCGTCACTGATGAGTTCTCCCATAAGGTCTGGGAATGATGAAAGACTGAAAGGCTCCAGTTCACTGGCCCCGCCAGGTCCACCAAACAAGTTCTCCCCTCTTGCTACCCTGCCCGATGGTGCCAAGGGGGCAGGTGAAGATGGGGATGAAGGGGGTGGTGAAGGTATGGGTGGGCCAGCCCCCTGGCCCTTGAGTTCCTCCCCACCATCGTCATCTTGGATGAAAAAGCAGTTTCCTTTTCTCCCAGCTGCTCCTGTCTGGGGAGGGGGACACCGAGCTGACACCTGGGGCTCCAGTGCAGCAGCAGGCTCTAGGGCAGGACAGGGGGTGCGGGCAGCCTCTGCCTCAGGGAAGTCTGGGCTCACCCCTTGGCCCCCTCCATATGTCTGGCCCCTTTGGGGGCTGTTGAGGAAACGATCAGGGTCAAAAGCAGGGCTGGGAGGTGCCGGTGGGGCAGAGGACTCAGAGTTGACAACCACAGCCAGGCTCACAGAGGGCCTGGGGTCAGGCTGGGGAGCCAAGTGCCTAGTGGGTGCCAAGCCACTGGCACGCTGCTCCAGTCCCGCGAGAAGGAGGATGGCAGTGCCTCCCCTTGAGGAACGCCCCCGAGGGTTTGGAGGGCCAGGTCGGACTTCTATGGGCTCTGCAAATCCGGAGGAGGAGGAGGAGGAGGAAGATGGGGAGGCCTGTGCCTTGGGGAGCTCTGAGGGAAGTGGGGCTCTCAGTGGAGGAGGATCTGGGGGGTGGGGTATGGAGGTGAGGGTTAAAGCTCGGGGCTCCACTTTGGGAGAGATGATGCGGTGTTTCGTGCTGCTACATTTGTGGGTAAGGCTCCCGGAACCTAAAGTAGAGAGGGGTAGGAAGGAGACATGGTATAAGACACCTTCTATTTCTGCCTTCCCTTCCTGGAAGCCCTTAAACAGTATTTCCTGGGACTGTCCTATAGACCAGAAGTGTAATACTGATTATGGCCACTGGGAGGCATCAGAAAACACTTCCTCCTGACTCCCTTTCCTCTCAAAATAAACAGGACTGGAAGAACACTGCAGAGGATTCCCAGCTTGGGGGAATAGCTGAGAGCAGTAGGTAAAGGCGTAGAAAAAGGACAAAAGAACAGAAGCAGGCCCGGAACGGTGGCGCACGCCTGTAATCCCCGCACTTGGGGGCCTGAAGTCTGAGGCCAGGCTGGGCTACATGGTGAGTTCAAGGCTAGCCTGAGCTGCAGAGATCCTGTCTCAAAAACCTAAACAATACAGAGCAGAACAAAGGAGGTGACAAAGCTAAGGCTGGGTATAATTGGTGGTGTGGGTGGGGGCTGGAGGAGGAACTGCCAAAGGTAGCTGGCGAAGAGAGTGTGGGCTGCCAGGACTGCAGGGTACAAGAAGCTGGGGCCAGTGCTGCCAGGTGGGAGGACTCGTCTGGCCCATCTCCCTTGACATGCAAAAGACTTGCAAATCAGTATGCAAATCCCATCAAGGCAGATACAGTGCAGGCTGGCTAGGTGGAAAACACAGCTCCAGAAGGGCTTGCTTACCAAGACCCCCACTGCAAAGACAGGCGTGGGTTCGGGGTGCGGGCTTGGTTGGATGGGTGTCCAGGATCTGCTGCACCAGCTGTTCCACAGAGAACTCCTCTGTCCCATTCCCACAGCTCCACTTGATGCCATGAACTGGAGGAGAGTTGGGGAACTGCTGTGGGACCTCCAAAAGGCCTCAAGGAGCTCCTCCCAGCACCTGCCATGCCGAACAGAGGCCAGCGGCCTCAAGACCGCTGCAACATGCAGTTCACAGCTGTCTTTTGTTCCCTCTGCATATTCTACCCCTTACATAGCATGAAGTGCTAGAACTCCTGCAGGACAGTATCCTTCCAGCATGGAGGAAAACTGTCCCCCACAGGCTTCTTGGTACAGAACTGCACCGCCGTTGGGAGGCCTTCTTGCCACTCTCCCTGCCCTGCTCCTTACACATGGGCTTCAGCTGTCCCAACAGCTCCTCCCGGGACCACTTCAGCCATTCTCGCCGATCGCTGCTGATGGAACAAAAGATGGGGCTGCAGCCCTTTCCACAATCCTCCAGGGCCGGGACGTTCAGGTAGTGCACAAGAACGATGTCAGGGTTCTGAGAGCACAAAGGCACACAGAGAGCCACAGGGTCTTGAGATCCCAAGGCTCAGCCTCCTGGTCTTGCCTTCTTCCTGAGCAGCCCCCTCCCACTCACCCTCCAATTTCTCATTCCATCTCTGAGCCCCTCTCTTTTCTTCCCACTTAGAATTTCTTTATTCTTCCACTTTGTCCTTTCAGACCCACACATCCCTTAAAGAGCCAGGAAGACTGACTCCGCGAGCTCTTCCACCCTTACCTGCAGCAGCCAGTAGCAGCGCCGATGGAATGTGGGGACGATGGAAGAGTGAACGTAGCAGCCATAGAGACACTGCCAGGAGACAGGCTGGGGTGGGGGGAGGGCTAGTCTGCTCCCCGAGTCCTCCTCTGCTCAGTCCCTTTGCAGGAATCCCAGTCTTTCCACCAATTCATCTTCACTCCCTTCTCACCCCACCGGCTCCCCACCTCTTCCAAATCGCAGCACTCCCAGGTCATAGGTAAGGACAGCAAGCACAAAGAGTGGGGCTGGGGCTGTGTAGCAAGGGCCCAGTTAAAGCTGTAGGGCTATCTAGAAATTCCAGGGCAGAGCAAGAATGCATCTGAGAAGGAATGACTGGGAAAAGACCTGCTTTTAGAGCATCACTGTTTAGATCCCAGTGAGAAATTGGCATCAGTGTCCTAAGTGCATGGAAAGCTGGGTCATGGGAAGCAAAGTGTGCTCAGTGATCAGTCAGCTGATCCAAAGTGAGCAAGGAGAGAAGAGTGGCTGGAAACGAGGGAGGCAGGGCTGGAGCCCAGCTCTGGGTGGAGGAGGCAGGACAAGGTGACTGGGTGCCTGACCCTCTCACCTCCATGCCCTGGACCTTCAGCTTCATGTGGTCCTCTCGAGTGGTCTTCCCATCTTTTCGCTTCTTCCAGAGGTAGCCATCCTTCCGGTATTTCACCTTCTTGCGGTTGTAGAGGATGATGGAGCCATTCTGAGGCCTAGGAAGGGAAGGGCTGGCCTCCAGTTCTGTGAATAGAACTCATGACCCCTGCAGGTCCCCACCTTTGAGAACTTTCTCACCTTGTCTTTGGGGCACAAGATAGCCACTCATCATGCTTCTCAAAGGTGATCAGGTAGGATGCAATCTCCTGTAGGAAATGAGGCACTCAGATGGGTGTCCCCTTCATAAGGTCTCAGACTGGCCTCTTGGTCATCACCTCAAGTTCTCACTCTCTGGGAGTTGTGCAGCTAGTAGGATGCTTCCAGGTATCTGGGTCCAACAAGGGCCCACTGTCTTTTTTTTTTTTTCTTGAGACATGGTCTTGCTGTGTAAGTCAGGCTGGCCTTGAACTTACTGTGTAGCCCAAGGTGGCCTTGAACTTGCAGTGATCCTCCTGCCTCAGCCTCTCAAGTGCTGGGATTATAGGAATGCACCACCATACCTGGCCCCACTGCCCTCTGAAGAATTTCAGGTTGCATCACACATAAAAGCTAATGTGTTCTCTTTCTGTCCCTCCCAACTGGAGCCTATGTCTCAGAGTCAGTCAGGTTCATCATCCATTCTTCCTTTTGTATATGACTGTGATCTTTCCAAATCCCGTTTGATACCTCTTCTTGAGAATAAACCTTCCATGGCTTAACCAAGAACTCAAGATTCCTTAGCTTGATTCCAGGGTATCAAACCACATTCCCACTGTTCACCATATTCCACCCACCATTCCTGCCAGATGGGTCCACTGATTCCTCCCTAAATAAGCTCTGAACAGCCACCCCCTGGATGTTAGTACCTAAGAGCCTGAAGTGCTATGCATTATCCCCCCATGTCTGGAAATGCCAGTCATCCGATAGGCTTCCAGATGGTCCACATAGTCCTCCTGCCACCCTGGCCCTTTCTAAAGGCTCCACAGTATGTGCAACAATCATATGTGCACACAAACCCTTTCACTGACAGTTCTAACATCAAATCAATGGCTGTCAACCCCCAACTACATAAAAGGCACTAAGTACGCAGGATACCGCAGGTGTGTAACGTAAGGACTGTACCCTTCTGCAGCAGCCAGTCTCAGTGGTGGTAAAAAGCAGGGGTTTCAGTGAGTCAGATAAACTCTATCAGTTTCCTTATCAGTTACATGGGTGTAATAATATGAGCCAGTAAAGGCCAAGTGCTTGGCATAGTGCCTGGCATGTAAGAAATAGGTGGTAGCTGTTTTACCCAGGTGGGTATGTCAAAAGGTGAGCTCCTACAAGGTCCACATGTTTGTACTTCGCCTGTGAGCCCCGAAGAGCCTGAAACAGTGCTCTAAGAAGTGTCTGCAGACAAAGACTTATCCTCCTCCAGCCCACTAGGCCTTGCTGGGCCCTGACCCCCAGGTTCCCTGGAAAACCTCATTTGTATTCCACCGGAGTCGCTCTGGAGGCAGGAGTGGGCACCGAGGAAGACACTCCAGCAGCTTCTTGGGGAGGAAGATCTTCAGGTGGTGGCTGTTCTCTGGAGGGAGCCGGAAGGGAAGGCTTAGTGTGCTGCTCTGGCAGCCCTGTGAGAGGCAGCCCAGGAAAAAAGGGGAAAAAACTGCCACCAGGACAAAAGAGCAGAGAATCCAAGGACCAAAGAGCCACCGTGCACGAGAACATAAAGGCTGCCCAATCTGGGAACCTGCTCTGTGAACTCACCAGCAACCTCAGTGGTGTCCTTGGTATTCATGGTGAGGGCTCCAGGGGGGTCAAGGTCACCCCCGGCCTGAGGGGCCGGGGGGAGGGGGAGTCCGTGCTGGAAAAAGAGAATGAGGTCATGGTAGAAGCCCCCACTGTAACGCAGGATGAAGAACATAAGCTGGGGGCAAGGATGCAGCACAGGATCTCGCATCCGGGAAAAGTAGGGAAGGAGGAGGAAGGGGCTAGATTCTGACGTGCCAGGAGAGCCAGGGAATGGAAGGGAGAACCCAGAGACGGCACAGGTCCCAACCTGAGAGGGGCAACAGGAGCTGCTGCATGGACTGACCAGGAAAAAAGTGAGTGGGGGAGGGGAGAAGGCTGTCACGGCTGGGGCCTTCGAGGCCCTATAGCTTGGACCCTTGCAGGGATTTTGGTGGGGTCAGGCGGCAGCGGCTGGGACTCAAGGCATCCCGTCCTTGGAGAACAGTTTGACAAGAAAGTTTGGATGCTGGGGCAGGGCAGGAAGTCCAGGTCAGGGTGGAGAGGTAGGCCTTGGAAGACACACCCTGAGTTCTTTCTCTATTTGATTTTTCCAAAGGGAAGGGCAGATCTGATAACTGACCTCACCTGTTCTCTGTCCTCCAGCTTGGTCAGGGCCTGCTAGAAACTGAGCTAAACACAGCTTCTCACGCTTCTCTCCGTGAGGATTGCCCTCACCACCCACCAGCACCTATCTCCTCAAATCCCTCTGCCTCCCCTGGCCAGCAGGCCTACCCCAGCCCCAGCCACCGCCGGTTCCTGCCTGAGCCCAGCCTTTCAAGGGGAACAGATGGGAGCGGGAGGAACCGCTCAGCGCGGGCTCCACCAGGTGTCAGGGATGAAGCGGGGGAGGAGGCCTGTCCCGCTTGCAGGCAGCACACTGTGAAGCCGGGGTTGGGGTAAGGACTCCGCCCCAGGGTGCAGGTGTGCAGCCCGGGCTAGGCAGCCTGCCAGGGTGCACAGCGGAGTGGGATCTAAGCGGGGAGCCCGGGGGTCGGCGCGGGATTCGGACGCCCGGCGCTGGGGGATCCCCCGTGACAGGGCGGGGGTCCCGGGAGAAGCTCCGAGGTGGGAGGGTCCCGCCTGCACACCGGGATGTTCTGGGGAAGCCTCAAGCAGAGTCCGCTCTGGAACGGGCCACCGGCGCGAGGCCGCGCGGGTGCCGGGTGCGGGGTCTCGAGGCCAGATCCCAGCACTCGCAGACCTCCATGGGGCCCTGCGCCGAGCGGCGCCCCCTGGCGCGGGGGAGGAGGACGGAAGCGGGCAGGGGGAAGCGGGAGAAGGGACGGGGTCCTCGGCGCCGCGCTCCACGGCCGGACCAGGCGGAGCTGCGCCCCCTGGCGCGGGGGCGGAGAGGCGGGCGAGCGGCCCTGGCTCTTACCTCCTGGGGTCCCGCGGGTGACGGCGGCAGCGGCCATTCTACCCCACACCGACCCCCCCCAGCGCCGGCTGACAGCGGCGTCCGACGTCACTGCGCACGGGGCGGGGCCTCCCAATTAAGGGGATGGGGTCGGGCAGGAACCCCGGGCGAGCGCACGTGGGTCTGCGGGAAGGGCCCTGCGCCGAGGAAGTCGGCGCCCAGGCCCCGGGGCCACGCCTCGGCACGGCCGGCGTGGAAGCCTCTAAGGGGACAGTGCTGCCCGGAGGCGTAAGCGCCGCCGCCGCCGCTGTGACTCCCGGCCTGGGAGGATGCAGTGGGGCGACAGCTCCGATTTGGAACCCAGAGGGACAGTGAGCCACTCGACGCTTCTGGCCTCGGCCGGCCGCGGCTCCTTGAACTGGGGACCCAACCCGACCTCACACCTCTCGCAGCTGGGTCCCCCGTGAAGTGACAGGAGTCTTTGCCCCTTCCCAATGAGCCTCTTAATCACCTATTCAGAGAGATGGAAGACAACTCCGGGCTCTGCCTGCTTGCACTTTAATAACAAAACACAGAAGAGAACACAAAAACACAGAAGAGAACACAAGGCCAGAAGCCGCCTGTGGAAAAGCGGGCCTGGGAGTTCCTGTGAGAGAGGCACCCGGGATGGGAGCCAAGGAGCTGCGAGTGCCCTGTGTGGGGAGTGGGAACTGGGAACGGCAGGTGACGAGGCAAAGGACAGGGAACCTCTTTGAGGCTAACAGTGGGACGGTTCTGGTGCTGGAACAGGTTGGGGCCCTTAAAACAGCGTGGGTGTCTTGGGATGGTCCTTTCCTAACTCCTCAGACTCCAACTCCATGGCCCCCGGACTGTAAACAGGCTTCCTCCTGGCTGTGACAGTGCTGTAGACCAGAGAGCTCAGCTGCCTGGAGGTGCAAACCCCCTCCTGGCCCAGGGGACTCCAGGGAGACCACAGCAACTGCATTTGAGAAAAATAAATAAATAAAAAGTGAAAGGGTGGAAAAATACAGCTCTCTCCGGATGTCCTAGTTCAGGCATGCTTTCCCCAAGTTGCTGGCTCTCACCTACTTTATATGCAGCTATGCACCCTGGCTCCCAGCTGCTGCTGTCTCACTGTGTAAGACCAGGGATCTACATCACCACCACCCTACAAAAGTGCTCTCCAGCCATACCTGGGCCCTACCAGGCGTGACCAAATGGCCCTCTTCCTGTGGATCTGTTGCTTCCTCCTTTTCCAGATCCGAGTATTCACTGGTCTTGAGGAATCCACAGGCGTCTTCGTGAACCTGCAGTGGCTCAGCTGCAGCCTCAGAGGTGCCCCACTGGGCCTTCTTTAGTCTGTGGAGACTTTAGGCTTAGGAGAAAAGTGTCTGGAGGCCCAGGCTTCCTGTCTCTTTATTCTTCATCTTTGTTTTGAGATAGTTCCTGCTGGGCCCCTAGGATGTTGCCATGTGATCTTCACTTTACCAGTCCCAATTTTCTGTTACCCCCAGACCGAAGTATTTTCAGAGGCTCCCCCAGCTCTATGGTACACTGTCCTGTGTTTACTGACCCAGTTTCAACTCCTTGCTCATGTGGCACATTTCCCATCTTTTGCCACACTGTAGAAATCCTGTTTCATCTGTACCAAGCCTATGACTCTTTTCCAAATAATCTCCCATTCTGTCAAAATTGTCAATCCTTTGCTTAGCTCAAGCCATCCTGCCCCAACCCTCCTGGGCTCCCAAAGCCCAGATGGACCCCCTCCTTACTCATTGATGGATCTCTGGCGCCTTCTCAGGTCCTCCAGATGATAAGCAACAGCCCTCACCCGGGCTGGGATACCCCCAGGTCCTTGCTGCATTCCTTCAGATCTGGGCTTCCTTCTCTTTCTTCTGCAAAGCATCTCAGGGGGTGGGAGTCCCTCAGGAGGGTACAGGCTGGGCTGGGAGCAACCAGTGGCTCTCTGTGCCAGAAAATGAAGAAAAGGAGCTAGAAGGTCTGTAAGGGAAGCTTGGATTGAACTTGGGAGCCAGGAGTCTTGGAAGCCCAGATATAAAACAGAAAACATGATGCCCGAGTCACGGGAAGGAGGGCCTGGTCAGTGCACTGGTTGGGACGGCAGAAAGAGGGGATAAACAGGACAGCAGGGGACACGGAGGCATTAGGTGCAATTTTAGCTCATAAGTGTTGAAAGGTGTAGTATGTCATACCAGCATGGGTGGGAGGTGCCGTTCCTCCATCCAGATCGGGCTGTGAAGCACAGAAAAGGGGCGGCATCAGAGAATAACCCAGACATACTGTTTCTCACCCAACAGCATGTCCGGCGTTAGGAGTTATGGCGTCTAGCAGCTAGTGGGAAGTTATCATCTGACGAGGGTTTGCGTCCATAAAGACGTATGGTAAGTAGAAGCTGCACACCCTCATCCCCCTAACTCGAGTTAGTCTCCATTTCCTCATTTTCTACTCACCTGGACTTTTGGGTAAGATTCTCCCAGAATATATCTCCATAATCCCTGGGTGTTGTTCGGAGGCTCTGGGAAGGCAGGCTAGTGGGTGGGTATCGGCTGACCACTCTGGAACACCTGAGGTGAGGACAAGGTAGGCTTGTGTCTGGCTGTTCCATTATAGTATCTACTCACCTTTGGGATTCAGGAGCCAATCCTTCTGTAGGACCATATGGTTCCCTCAAGACATGACCTCTCTGTCTACTTTAGCTAAGACCTGGGGTCATGGTGGAGATGGGCTATTGCTGGAGTCTGAGATCTCAAAGAATCTCAAATTTCTAGGCTCAGACATTAATTTATTTTATTTATTTTTGGGACAGGGTCTCTCTCACTCTATAGTTCAGGCTGGCCTTGAACTCACTATGTAGCCCAGGCTGGCTTCGAACTTATCATGACCCTTCTGCCCCAGCCTCCCCAGTGCTAGATTACAAGTATGCACCACCACACCTAGCAATCTTAAACTTCTATACCTCATAGCCAGTGAACATAATATTTAACAAGCAAGATTGTTAGAAGGGAAGGCCCTGGTTATTCAGGCAATTTGAGGGTTCCTTTAGGTCAATGCAAAGAACCAGGAGAGAGAACCTTTGTCTCTTCTATCTGAAGGGCTAATATCTTTACAGGTGATGTGTACAGAGCTATTTGAGAACAGTGCTTACCATTTCCAAAGCTCCCAGGGTGAATGACTGCCCTCCTGATCTCTAAGAAGTGGAGTGTCCTGGGACTTAGGCTAGGGGTTCCTTATGCTTTGCATCGCTACCTCTCTTCTTAGTTGATCTGACTCAGTGTCAGAACTTTAACACTGCTGTCTTAGGGTCTTAACCCAACACCCCAAGTTAAAGGAGGTTTATTTTGGCTCACAGTTTGTAGAGGTTTCTTTTCATAGTTGGCTGGCTCCCAGGCAGGGTGGCATGGCAGATGGGCATCACAGAAGAGAAACAGTTGATGGCAGGCAGAAGGCAGGAAGGTAGCAAAGCAGCAAAGTAGCAAAGTAGCAAGCAGCAACCATAGCAGCCCTCCTTCTGTCCCATATACTCTATTCAGGTTACCTGCATACCACTCACACCCAGGGCTGGGCACCCTTAATCCTAGCATTGCACCATGAATTAACCCCAGCATCATATCTTTAATCCCAGTATCACACACTCCAGATCCAGCCACCTCTGTAAAGTCCTACCAAAAGCATAAGGCTTTTGGGGCCATCTAGGTATAAAGCCATAACAATTGCCAACATACTGATGACTCCCAAATCTGTTCTCCCAGTCTGTCCTGGTTCCTCCCTGGGATCCACTCAACACTCACCCCCAACTTTCCCCATCATGTTGAAAGGCATGTGAAATGCCCAACTGCTAGGCCCAAAAGCTTGGTTTGGTTCGCTTTTCTTTGATTCCCAATCTAATCCATCACAGGTCCTGTAAATTCTACATCTGAAATATACTTGAGTTTGACTACCCCTCACTCACCACGTCATTCCCATCACTGTATTCTAGGTCATCTCCTTCCTTGACTATTGGAATGGCCTCTCATCCTCCTCTCCCTGCTCCCATTTTCACCTCCCTGAAGTTTATTCTTCATAGAGCAGTGACAGTAATCTTTTTAAAAATGTGATTATATGAAGTGATACAAGGCTTGAGAGGTACTTCAAAATAATTTGGGAAGTAGGGGGCTTGATGAGTGCAGACATGAAAAGATTATCCATATAATGATAATTACTGAAGATGACTGAAATGAACACATCCAGGTTTTTTGTTTTGTTTTGTTTGTTTTGAGACAGGGTCTTGCTATGTACAACAGACTGGCCTCAAACTCATGGCAGTCCAGCTTCTGCCTCCCAAAAGCTGGGATTATAGGTAGGTGTGTACCATCATGCCCAGCCCGCATCCAGTCTTTGATACTATTTTCTCTGCTTCTACATTTGTTGGAAGTTTTCCATCGTAAAAAACAACTTGAAGGAAAAAAGTCTATGTCATTCCTTTATTTATTTCCACTGTCTTACAGTAAAATCCAAACTACTACATTTAGCTACTTTTTGAATTGCTCTTGAATGTCACCATCAGAGTTTTATGTTGTTATGTACTGAATAATGTCTTGTGTCTGTTTAGTACAGAAAATATAAATTTGGGTTTTTGGAGTCATGATCTAGACAGTAATTCTTACCACACAAGAAGTTTCGTCTGCAAGCCCTCCAAAAGTTGGAAATCTGGTCTATTTTATATAGAAATGAAAATGGAGTATGGAGTTGACATAGTAGAAATGAAAATAATTGTATGTTAGAAATCTGAAGGTACTCATCTAAAAGCAGGTGGATTTCATTGTACTAGGTTGTCACTGCATGTCTAAAATTAAAGTCACTAACATAGGCTATGTGTGGGGGGTGCACGCCTACAATCCTAGCACTCAGGAGGCCTAGGAAGGAGGATCACCTTGAGTTTGAGGCCATCCTGGGATACATAATGAGGTCAAGGCCAATCTGTACTACATAGCATAACCCTGTGTAAAACATAAAACATAAAAGCCAATAATACATATAAAATAGAATAAAATCCAAACTCTCCTCTATAGGCTATTAAGATTCTATATAACCTGGCTTCTATGTAACTCTCTGACTTTGTTTTCAATTTTTCCCTTGACTACCAAATTTCAGTTACATTGGCCTGCTTCCTGTTCCTAGAACATACTAAATTATTATTATTACTTTTTGTCTTTTTGAGACAGGATCTTGCTGTGTAGTTCAGACTGGCCTTGACCTCACTTTGTAGCCCAGGCTGGTCTCGCAACAATCCTCCTGCCTCAGCCTCCCAAGTGCTGCCACCATATCCGGTTTTATACTAAATTATTTCTTCCGTTAGACTAGCTCTTTCTGAATTTTCAGATTACAGTTCAAATTCACCTCCCAGAATAGTTTTCCACAATCACTCTATTTAACACTGTATCCCCCTAAACCCACTATTTTCCCTTAGATTATACTTATTTTTATTTTTTCATAGTACACATCACAAGTTAAAATTATATTTACTTATACATTGTTTCCTCTCTGAATATAAACTCTATAAGAGCAGAGAACCCTTATGTAATTGCTGAATGTCCAGCGTCTAACACAGGGCATAGGCATGCAGTCTTCCCCCCATCCCTTCACCACCCTCTCCACCCACTAGGAAGGACTCACTTGGCAAAGGGGATGAGGTTGTCTTCATCTTCCTGTACTTGCATGACTGGACTGGGCTGGGTACCTGGACTGAGTGTTCTCCTTGGTGCTAGGGGGATAATGGAAAATGAATCATTCACTTAAGTAATGGCTGTAGGGATGAGACCAGCAACAGATGTAGACTTGAAAGATTATGTATAGATCTTAAAAAGAAAGGGTTTAAAAGGTATCTCTAGGGCTGAGGGTATAGCTCAGTGATAAAGTGCTTGGTGAGAATGCACAAAGCCCATGTGTTTGATCCTCCATACTACAAAAAAAAGTATTTTTAGTATTGGACTATTTTTAGAAAGGGTCTCATGTAGTTTAGGCTGGCCTTGAATTTAAGGTGATCTTCCTGCCTCAGCCTCCCCAGGGCTGGAATTATAGGAGTATGCCACCATGCCCAGCTAGCGTTGTACTATTAACTGAAAATAAAGGTTGAAGATGGCCAAGATGGTAACCACTTGGTAAAGTGTATCAGAGAAAGGCACTTTTCTGAGGATAAATATATACAGTAAGTGAAATTTACAGGTCTCAGTTCAGGGATTTAAGGACATGGAATGGTGAAATGAAGAAGACTGGTAGGTGGAGACTGGGCAGGGCAGAGTCATTTGAAGGTAATTAGCCCAGAACTGGAATAGTTAGAGGTGTCAGAATTGAGGGTTGGTAAATCAAGTACAAGGAGTAAGAGTAAAGTGGACAGAAGGGTCAGTTGGTGACAAGGAAAGAGAGGGTGGCCAGGGGTGTTCACAGTATTGTGAGCAGAGCCTGCTGTGGTTGGTAAATGCAGGAGGCTGACGCAGGAGAATTGAAAGCTTGAAGCCAGCCTGAAGTATAAAGTGAGATCCTGTTTTTTGTTTGTTTGTTTTTGAGACAGGATCTCACTATATGTATTGAGGCTGTCCTGGATTCACTATGTAGCCCACGCTGGCCTCGAACTTGTGGCCATGCTCCTGCCTCAGCCTCCCAAGTGCTGGGATTACAGGGGTACGCCACCATGCTCAGCGGGCAGATCCTGTTTAAAAAAGAAAACAAAACAGAGTTATCTCGCGGGCAACCAAAGATGACTGGAGACCTAGTTAGGGTGGGGAGAAAAAGTAGGTAAGAATACTAGTTGAAGGTGGTTGGCTGCGTGTGTGGCTTAGTGGTATAACACTTGTCTAGCATGTGAGAGGCCCTCCTTCAATCCCCAGCACGGTGAAGCAAACAAACAAACAAACAAACAAATTGGAAAACAAAGAGAATACTAGAAAAGTTAGGAAAGTGCTTTCAGACCGCACAAAAGCCAAAACATGTTAACTGGAAACTGTTCAAGGTGAACAAGTATTTATCCAGCAGTCACTAGATGCGAGCTGGGCAGAGTTCCATGAGAAAAACGGAGAGAGGAACATGTAGGGCTGAGGCGGCTGACGGGGACACATGGGGTCTACAGGGTAAGCGGAGTCTAGACGGAGGTCCTGGGCCAGTAGAACTGGGGCAGCTGGCGGGGTGCAGCGGGGCGGGATCCAGACCTCGGCTAGGCTAGCCGGGCCTTGGCACAGTGCGGGCCTAGACAGGGGCAGGGCAGCACCGAGGGAGCCCCACGGGGTCCGCCTTAGATAGCCGGGGGTGCCGAAGCCTCGGGGGTGACTCAGACCTGAGGTGTCCGGGCTGGGCCTGAGGAGTGGGGGAGGTCCCGGGTGGGGGTCCAGCCCCGCGGGTGTGGCCCGGGCACGCAGACCCTCGGCAGGTGAGCTGGAGGGCAGCCGGCTAGGGGCGCGCCAGGGCTGGGCCGGGGCTGCCGGGCGCGGGCGCACCCGAGGCGCAGTCTGGGTTCCGAGGGGCCGGGCGGGTCGGGGGAGGGGTCTCTGGGCCTGAGGCGCGGCCGTGAAACTCGGGACTGCGGGACTTGAGGGCCAGGCGAGGACACAGCGCCGGAGTGGCTTTGCCGCCGCCGCCGGCCGCCCTTGGCTCCAGCACCTGAGGCAGCTGCGCGGCGAATTCTAGAACCACGGCCCGACTAGGAGGAGGAGAGAGGGTGACCCCGGCGGGAGCGGAGCCGGCCGGCATTCGCGCCCCTGGGGGCGGGGCCCGGGCGCTGTCGCCTCCTGGGCGGGGGCCGGCAGAGGCTCCGCCTCCTGAGCGCGCCTCCGACGGCGGCGACGTGCGCGGGTCCGAGGCTTGGGTCCCCTTCCAGGGTCCGCCCCCACCTCTCTCGGCTTTCAGGTCGCGGTGGCCAGGTGCTCTAGTTTCGGCCGCCAGGTTCCCAGGTGTCCCCTACGGTGGGCCCTACGGTCAGGAAGCATTGCCCCTTTAACAAGAGTATCCGGAGGCTCCAGGCCCCTGCTCTGGGCAGCGCGCTCCCGCCCTCCTGTCCGCGCGCGCCTGCTCGTCCCCCGCCCCTCGCTCCCGCCCCAGCTCGCGCTGCCCGGGCGGGCGCCGGCCGCTGGCGCCGCTACTGCTGCCGCCCCCGGGCTGCGAGCGAGCCGCCCGTCGCCCGGGGACCCGGCGAGAGGCGGGGGCAGCCCCGAACCGGTCCCGGATCGCCACCGCTTCAGTCTCACGATTCCCGGAAAGTTTGTCCCTTTGCACTTCGCGAAGCCGCGCCGGGAGCCCCGCCGCCGCTGCGAGGTGAGAGCTGGGGAGGGGGAAGGGAAGGGACGCCCGCTGAGGAATGTGCTGGGCTGCGGGGCAGGGAGCCGGGGTCCTGTTTGAACGACCCAGCGAGTGCCGGCTAGGCGCGAGAGCTCAGATCATGTGCTATTTGTCCCGCGGAGGCGCAGAGAGGTGCCAGGCCCCAGGCAGCCGTCGTTTGGCTGGATTGGGGGCCAGGGTCCGTACGGCCGCGCAGAGAGGCCCGCAGGGGCCTGTTGGAGAATTGCGGGGTGGGTGAGGTGCAGGTGGCCCGAGGCCCCATGTCGGGTAGGTTGGCCCCATCCCAGCCGCGGGATTCTCCTTGTATCCTGCCGTACCCCTAAAGGTGCTTCGGCAGCCCCTTGGATCTGCCTATCCTCTTACCGCGTTTTTAGCCTGCCATTCTTTCCCTGGGTTCTTAGTTACAACAGAGTCGCGATTGTGTGTCCGTACCGGTGTTCTTCCCTCCCCGCCGGGTCCCCTGGTTAGGGTCTGGGGGTCAGGGCCGTTCTTCCTGAGCTAGCCTCTGATTTCGGCTACTCCCTTCCTGTCCTGGGACCTTCCAGCCCATGTTCTGCTCAGGGAGGCTGGTGAGATGAGGCCCAGCATGACAGAGGTTTGAGGTTCTTTGAGTCCACAGTGGGGACCCAGCATCCCTGAGCCCTTCCTGGAGTCTTCACCTTGTTGTCCGTGGGCGTGGGCTGCTCAGCCTCTCCTCCCAGGGTGTGGGCACCAGATCACCTACATTCCTGGGCTCCAGCCTGACACCATCCCCAGGGCTGCGGACGCCATAGCATTAGCCTCAGGCTGGGGCTGGGACCAGCCTGCTTCCTTTCCTTTCTGTCCCCTTTGAAGGAGCTGTCAAACCTCCCCCTACTCCAGATACTAGACTGTCATTCCCCCTGCAGTGGAGCCCTGGGGGTTGTTATGGTGGATACAGGATGACCCCACCCTACCCTAGCCATTGTCCTGGATCCTGAAGAGGAAGTGCTAAGGGCTGGTTGAGGGGCTTGAGGCCCCAAAAGCAGGCCTTGTGTACCTGTAGCTCTTAGATTTTCCCATCAGCAGCCCCTGCCGCCTATGTGGACGCTGTGGACACTAGCTAGGAACTGGTTTCTACTTGTCCCTTGCTGGTCCTGTAAGGGAATTATAGATTGGGTTTTATGGTTGGGATTTTGTCTCCTCTAATTTTCTGGGTTCCCAGTTCGTGCTTTGGCCCCAGAGCCCCCTCTCTGCCTATTCAAAATGTCTGGGTTTGATATTTACTGTGTCTCCCCTTTCCTTTTCCCATTCTGTAGTACAGCATGACCTCAGTCTTGCCTTTTGGCTTATTTCTTTCATTTTCTTGTTGTCTGATTTTCTGTTCCTCCTCTCCCCCATCCTGCCACCCTCAGTGTCTCTGCCCATGTGTCCCTCTCTGAATTGCTCTCTGTCCAGCTTCATTCTCTGTCTCTCTCTCTTTCTCTTCTGTCTGAACGTTCAGTACACTTGTGAGTGATGAGGAATAAAAATATCACCATTACTGCCCTTGGATTCACATTGCATTCAGCCACTCCAGAGAGGCAGCTATCCCTACCTTTCCTAACATTACCCCTGTCTCTTGCTCTCTAAATTCAGAATCCCGGGCTGGGGATATAGCTCAGTGGAATAAGCACTTGCGTAGCAAGTGCAGGGTCCTGAGTTCGATCCCCAGTACTGCAAAAACAAACAAACAAACAAAAAAAACAGGGTTTCCGTTTCTTTAGGGCTGGGGATATAGCTCAGTGGAATAAGTGCTTGCCTAGCAAGCACAAGGTCCTGAGTTCAATCCCCAGTACCGCAAAAAAAAAAAAATAAAAAAATAAAAAATAAAATAAAATAAAAAAAATTCAGAATCCCAGACAGACTCTGGAGCCACAGGTGCCTCCTAACCAGTCTTTCCCCACAACCAGGGTTTCCCCTCCAGTCTCTGCTGGTGTGGCCAGGCCCCAAGTGTAGGATGGGGCTCCCCCTACGAGGGCCGGTGGCAGCCAGAACTGATACAGCCCCCCTGGTCTGGGGCCAGGACACCAGGTAATTCTGGGGTGATGGCCCAGGTCCCTGAGCGCTGGGATATGACTGGGGAAAGAGGCAAGAATGTGTTTGCAGCCCCTTCAAGTAGTGACACTTGGGAGGAGGGTCAGAGGGACAGAAACTGGGTCCATGAGGACTGGTCAGCTGGGGAAGGGGAGCAAAGAGATGGTTTGAAAGAGAAGGCGGGAAGCAGTGTTTGAGTCCTCTTAGTGACTCTGATCACCCCCTTTCTCTGACCTCCAGCTGAGGAGGGCAGGAACGTCTGGAGCTATGGCTGGTGCCTCGGTGAAAGTGGCAGTGAGGGTTCGGCCCTTCAATGCCCGTGAGACCAGCCAGGATGCCAAGTGTGTGGTCAGCATGCAGGGCAACACCACCTGTGAGTGAGTCCTGAGGGCCTGGCTGGGCACAAGAGGGAAGCCAGCCCTACCATGTAGGCCAGTCCCGTTGGGCCAAACCAGAGGACTGTGCTGGGCACAGAGCAGGTGCTAGTTTTAAGGGTGGGGGCTGGGGCAGGCTGGCCTTTCCATGTTCCTGTCCCTGGTGGGGGGAATGTTGGCTGGGCGCCCTCTGATTGCCCAATCCGGAGTGGCAGCTCCTAGAGGGCGGGTCCTAGGAAGCCAAAATTAGCTTTGGTGGCTGGAGGGGGTGGGGAGTATTAAAGGGGAGAGATGAAGCAGGACAGAGGTGGGGAGTGGGATGTGTGGATTCCAGGGACTGGGGGAGTGGGCACCTTGGGAGGATCTGATCGGGGTTTTCCTTTTTTGCCCTCCCCTTCCCCCTCAGCCATCTTCAATCCCAAACAGAGCAAGGATGCCCCCAAAAGCTTCACTTTCGACTATTCCTACTGGTCACACACCTCGGTGAGGTTGTTGGGCTGGGGGAAAACTAACCTGTGGGGGAAGGTGATTTTTAAGTCCTGCGGAGGGGGCAGGCTGGGAAATAGGACCTTGCTGGGATAAGTTGGGACTGGGTGGGAAGGTGCGGGGAGCCCTGAGTAGATCGTTAGGTTGTGCTTGGGTAGAATCGCTCGGGAGGCTGGATGGAACGCTCAGGGTTGATTAGGTTGATGATGGTGGGGAAGAGGCCGGGCTGCGGGGACCACAGACAAGGACAAAGTCATCCCGTGCTCCTGCTGTCTTTTCCTGCCCCCCTTCGACCTAGGCTGAAGACCCCCAGTTTGCCTCCCAACAGCAGGTGTATCGAGACATTGGGGAGGAGATGCTGCTCCACGCCTTTGAGGGCTACAACGTGTGCATGTTTGCGTATGGGCAGACTGGGGCCGGCAAGTCCTACACCATGATGGGGCGGCAGGAGCCAGGACAGCAGGGAATCGTGCCGCAGGTACATACCTGAGTGGGTGGCCAGGGCAGGAGCACTTTCAACTGCCCGCGGAGGAGAAAGGACGGGGGTCTAAGGTTCATGGAGCAGAGAACCGCTCTCTGAGGCCCTTAGTTATAGGGAATGTTATGGGACTGCCTGACTCTGGATGCCCAGGTCCCTTTCACGGAAGAAGGCTTTTCCCTTGAAAGAGATTAGGAAGCTGGGTGAGAAGAGACAAGCCTTTAGCATCAGAGAGCCTTGGATCTAGGCCCTGGTTTTACCACTTTCTGCTGATTTACTTTGTTTCATAATTATTTGAGAGCATAATTCCCTAACGGGCTTCCATACCATAAACAAGATGTTAGCTGTAAAAAGATCTAGTGGTGGACAGCTGAGAGCTGACCCATGATTTTCCCTAGCTGTGTGGCATAGTGACCTTGCACATAGCCTTGGGAACGAGATTACCTGAGTTTGCCTCTTGCCTGGCTGCATACCAGCCTGTGACCCTTGGCAAACGTGAACTTCTTGGAGATTGCTTTCCTACGTGTGAAATGGGAATAACCCCTCCCTCAAGCCTGTGGAAAGGGTTAAACTGAGTCACCTGGGACAGGGCCTGGCCTGGGGCCGGGCACTGCAAGTGTGCCACGAATGGAGCCTCTCTGTGCTTCTCTGTGTCTCTCTCCAGCTCTGTGAGGACCTCTTTTCTCGTGTTAGTGAGAACCAGAGCGCTCAGCTCTCCTATTCTGTGGAGGTAAGCCTAAGTCTTGGCGGTGGGCCGGGCAGGGAGGCAGGGAAGCAGCGAGATGAAGACTGAGGGCGGTGTTAGTGTTGGAGTCGGCCTGGGATCTCATTCTGGCTCTGCCGGTTACTCTGACTTTGGGCACTGGTTTCAGCCTTTAGCTCCTGAGTATGGTGATCTGAAGTGCTAACGGTTAGACTCATTTCCCAGGGTGGATGGGAGATTTCGCCAGCGCACAGAGAATCTTAGCACCATACCTGGTGTGTGTGTGTGTGTGAGCTCCAGTGACCTGTGTGCCATGTAGTGAAATTTAGGTTAAGTTTACTGGCAGTGTTATTACTCAATTCCTTACTTCTTATTTGCTTCTCTTAGGTGAGCTATATGGAAATATATTGTGAGCGGGTACGAGACCTCTTGAATCCTAAGAGCCGGGGCTCTCTGCGGGTCCGGGAGCACCCTATCCTGGGCCCCTATGTGCAGGATTTGTCTAAATTGGCTGTGACCTCCTATGCAGACATTGCTGACCTCATGGACTGTGGAAATAAGGCACGGTAAGACAGGCTGGTCCAGCAGAGATTGAGGGACCTAGCGTTGGGAAGGTGAGGGCAGGACCCTGTGACTACTCCCTCTCCCCCCAGGACGGTAGCTGCCACCAACATGAATGAAACTAGCAGCCGTTCCCACGCTGTTTTTACCATCGTCTTCACGCAGCGCTGCCACGACCAGCTCACTGGGCTGGACTCAGAGAAGGTGGGGACCTGCCTCTGCTGGTTTGTGTTGTCTCAGGGCTTCCACAGCTCTGTCTGCCTCCCTAGAGTCAGATCAGTGCACTGTAGCCTCTCGGTTGCTTGTTTGTCCTGACTAGAGTTTGCAGGACAGGGCCGGGGTCCCACTCTGTCCCTTGTCCTGGTACACAGTGGGTCTGTAAGTATTTGTAAGTGAATCAGTAAACAGATGAGTGAGTAACCAGCTACTCACTGTTCTGTTCCCTTACCCCTTCTCCTCCTTCCTTTTCCTTTGCCCTTCCCTGGCTCTCCCCATCCTTGCTGCCAGCTACTCCTTTGATTTACCTTCCTCACCCCCACCCACCCCAGTCACCTCCTGCCTCTTTCCTCTGACCCCAGGTCAGTAAGATCAGTTTGGTGGACCTTGCTGGGAGCGAGCGGGCTGACTCCTCAGGGGCCCGGGGCATGCGTCTGAAGGTGAGGGTAGTTTGGGGGACAGATGGGGTCTGTAAAGGGGCTGTGTGCATAAGTCACTGACTATAACCCGGGGCTCTCCCTGGTGATGGGGGGAAATGAAATGTGTCTGAGTGGGTGGGGAGTGGGCCTCATCCCTGTCCCTCATCCTTTCCCAGGAGGGTGCCAACATCAACAAGTCCCTGACTACTCTAGGGAAGGTGATCTCCGCCCTTGCAGATATGGTAAGTCCTACAGGTTGGGAGGAAAAGAGGGTCAGGAAAGTGGGCCAGGAGTGGCTCACCCTGACCACTTTCTCCTTCCACATCCTAGCAATCAAAGAAGCGGAAGTCCGACTTTATTCCTTACAGGGACTCTGTGCTCACCTGGCTGCTCAAGGAGAATTTAGGTGAGGAGTTCTTCTTCTCTCTGGTAACTCTGCCACCATCCCACCAGCCCCCTTTGATAAGTCTGACAGATCTCTTGCCACTACCAGAATCCAAAGTCCAGTCAGTGTTGTCCTACTCTCTCCCCTAACTTAGGGAATGTCTTTTGAAGACTGTTTTATTTTTGGTTTTCTGAGACAAGGTCTTCCTATGTAGTTCAGGCTGGCCTTGAACTAACAGGGATCTTTTTGCCTCAGCCTCCCAAGTGCTGCGGTTGCAGGTGTGCATCCTCCAAAGACTTGGCTGCAGCCATACCCAGCTTTTTGGAGGACTTTCTATGATGAGATCAAGGCCATACCGTCCCTTCTGGGTGCCTCCCTGATCCCACAACGATGACTGACTCCATCCCACAGACCTGTGACTGTCCTGTAGATATTTTACATCTCTCTGACCTTGCCCCTCCCCATAACAAGCAGACTTCATGGTTGGCTCTATAACTCTTAGCTTTACCCTGCCTCAGTGACCCTATCAGAACCCTGTCTGGACACTGGATACCCCTTCCCCCATGATCCGGTCTGATTTTTCTTAGAATTCAGCTTACCTGGAGCTTTTCCATCTCTCTGTTTGTAGGTGGAAACTCACGCACAGCAATGATCGCAGCCCTGAGTCCTGCTGACATCAATTATGAGGAGACGCTCAGCACCCTCAGGTGGGCTTCTGGCTCTGGCAGGGGTGGGGCAGCACATAAAAACTGCCCAGAGCTCAGAGGCTGGTCACTCAAGAATTCCTCTGTGGGGCAGGTGAACTCTGCCTATCTTGGGTCCTGGGTGGGAGGCCCAGAAGGGCTTTTGTGCCTGCCCTCACCAGTCTGGATCCCCTCCTTCCCCAGGTATGCTGACCGCACCAAGCAGATTCGATGCAATGCTGTCATCAACGAGGACCCCAATGCCCGGCTGATCCGAGAGCTGCAGGAGGAGGTGGCACGGCTACGGGAACTGCTGATGGCTCAAGGGCTCTCAGCCTCGGCGCTGGGAGGTAGGGGTGCCGCAGGGACATCCCTTGGCCACCCTGTCCCTCCCCACTTGCTTCTGCTCAGCCCTGGGGTCTGAGAGGCACCGCCACCATGCAGCCCTTCACTTGCTCAGTGGCGGACACAGACGTGGAGGGGGCCCTTGTGTCTTCAGATGTGACAGAGCTGGGAGGGACTAGTATTCTGGGGGAGTCGGGGTTCAGAGGGACTTTGCCGGGCTCCCGGAACTTTATGACAGGTGCAGGAAGAAGTAGCAAGTTGTACATTTATAGTTCACACAGTGAATGGTAAAGAGGTTGCTGGGGCACCTGCCTTGCAGAAGTTCTTATAAAATACCAGAGTTTTAGCTGAACATAGGCTTGCTGGTCAACAACACAATGGTTTCTAAGATGCGGCGCTCAGCCTCACTGGTAAGAAGCAGTCTCCTGTCAGAGAGTGTGTGATCCATATGGACTCTGTTCAGCCTGGGGGTTGGTCTCATAGAGGGCAGGGTGCTGAAGGACACAGCGAGGGGAGTGGAGGGGTTTGGGGGAAGAGGAGGATAAAGAGGATGTGATGTGTATCTTTCAACATTTGAAAGGGTGTCTCAAAGAAGAAACAGAACTGGAAATGACACAGACACAGGGCAGGTTTCGGCTCAGTATCTCTCCAGACTTCTCCTAGAGCAAGCTGTTGACAAATGCCCCTGGGTTCCTCATTTAGTTACAAGCTCCCTGTCCATGCGTTATAGGCAGAGCTAGGATGCTCATTTGTCAGGGTTGCCTGAGTGGGCTCCCTGTCTGGTAAGAGGTTGATCGGAAGTCTCCCAAAGTTATCTGTAAATCTCTTGGCTTTCTGTGGTGTTTGGTTCCATCTTTCTCTAGCCTTTTTTAGTTTTTGAGCTGAGTTTCTTTCTGTTGCCCAGGCTGGTCTCGAATTCACGGGCTCGAGTGATCCTCCTACCAGTACCAGGTGGCTGGTGCTCCAGGTCTCACACTCTTACCTTTCTCCCTCCCAGGCCTCAAGGTGGGAGAGGGGAGTCCTGGAGGCGCTGTGCCGGCTGTGTCATCTCCGCCGGCCCCGGCTTCACCCTCGTCTCCCCTTGCACATAACGGGGAGCTGGAGCCACCCTTCTCCAACGCTGAGCCCCAGATTGGGCCAGAGGAGGCCATGGAAAGGCTACAGGTGCAGAACTGGAGCAGGCAAGGGCTGAGGGGTTGGGAGCTCCTGGGGATTTTCTTCTCTGCACCCAGGGCTGAGGAAGAAGAAGGAACCCAGGTGTACTTTGGCCCCTGCAGTAGGTGGAGGTCACAGACTGTCTTGATCGCGCCCATCCTTATGCCCACAGGAGACAGAGAAGATTATCGCTGAGCTGAATGAGACGTGGGAGGAAAAGCTTCGAAAGACAGAAGCCCTGAGGATGGAGAGGTGTGAGGGGCTGGGTCACCCCGCGGGGCTCTGGGAGGGTGGGGAAAGAGATCAGCCGTTAGCGAAGGTTATGGGAATAGTGACAGGACTGAAATTTGCCTTTCCTTTTCCCACAGAGAAGCATTGTTGGCTGAGATGGGAGTGGCTGTCCGGGAGGACGGGGGCACTGTAGGCGTCTTCTCTCCAAAGAAGGTGTGTGAGAGATGGGGTGCAAAGGCCTAGAGAGCTCTCTGGCTTCCGGAGAGGGGAGTTGAGGGTGGCAGGGTGAGAGTTTTAACCTCAATCTTCCCATTTGAGGTCTTTGACGTGTCCCTCTGTCATCTCTGTCCCCTCCTCTGCCACCTCTTGTTTGTCTTTTCCTCCTTTTCTACCTCTTCCTTACACCTGTCAGGCAGCCAGAGTCTGGTCTTAGTAGGTGTCTGTGGCCAAGGACTTGGCTGCAGGATGACAGGCTCCCTCCTTCCCTCACGGGATTGTGAGAACTGCTTAGAATGTAGGTCTGTGTGTGTGTGTGTGTATGTGTGTGTGAGAGAGAGAGAGAGAGAGAGAGAGATCATGTGCAGAATTTACCTCAGGATTCATGAGAAACTGCTCAGTAGTGGTTACCCAAGGAGAAAGGAAGGGAACTGGGGACCTAGAGTTTGATTCAGGTAGGAACTTAGATGCTGTATGTGCCTTTCTATCGTTTGAATTTAGTACCTTATACATTTGCTTCCACTCAGAGAATGAACTAAAAGTACGCTTTTTACAAAGGAGAGCTTCGGGGAGCCATGTCTGTAGGAGGTGGAGGAGGGAGGACTACTCCGGTGACAGTGATTGTAAGTGTGCGGCAGCATTGGCTTAGAGGGAAGCACTGTTGCGGCCTGGAGGTGCAGCAGGTGGATTCTTGGAGAAGCTGGGTTGGAAAGCAAAGCCTGAAAGATTGGCAGGACTTGGGGGTAGAGAGTAGTAGGGATGACGTGGTGCTGAGCAAACTCAGGGTACATGTTGAGTTGAGTATGACAGGCTGGTGTCTGACATACATCCATCTGCTACCATAGGTACTAGGCTCTTGGTAAATTTTTGCTGAGAAAGAGAGAAGCAGGGAGGGAGTGGTCAGGCTCAATTAGGGGCAGGAATGATACTCAAAATACTTAATCAGTTGGCACAGGACCAACTGGGCAGAGTGGATGCTAACCCCAGGCAGCCACCTTAGCTGCACTGCTGCGTACTGACGAAGGGGTGATGTGGAAGCCAGGGTGAGCAGAGCAGGAACTTCCAGTCCCATGGGGAAACCAGCCAGGCCTGTCTGGTCCACGGTGCAAAACAGACAAGGCACAGGCCTGAAGTCAGGCATACCGTTCTGGGGTCAGACAGGGTCCTAGGGATTGCTGGGAAGAGGTGGGTTACTGGAAAGAGGTCTCACTTTATTTTGTAAGGTCAGATCCATCTGGAAGATGAACAAGCAGGGATCATTGAAACCTTGTTCTAAAGAGGACAGAGCTTTGACTTACTTGGACCCAGTCACAGTGAGGGAGTAAAAGCTGGAGGCGGAAAATTAAGGGTGTCAGGCCAGGCTGAAGAGCTGGTCCAGGGCTGGGTATCCAGGGCCTTGGGGTCCAGCTACTTTTGGTAGGTAGCTTGGCCCTCAGCATGGGGCCATATTTGGGTTCCTGTGCCTGGGGCACTAATACCCCATCTCAGGGGTGGAGAAAAGGCAGAAATGAATGGGAGAATTGACAGGGTGGAGTTTCTTCTCTGCACACTGGACACTGCCCAGGGATGTAACCTGCTAAGCCCAGATGTCAGAGGGAGGGGTTTTAATTGTTCTGGTAAAGATAATACATGCCAGAGAGGACCTTGAAGTAGAACGCGGTAAGAGTCTTTCCTTTCCACCTTCAACTTCCCCTGTCGGTACAGCCTCCACTATCAGCTTGTAGCGTGTTCTTTTGGAGGGACTCGGCAGGCTCAGGCCTGTGTCATGTATATAATTATACCTGTGCACACACATGGTCTCTCTTTAATAGTAGTGGCTGCATACCTTTTTGTTTTTAAAGCTTTCTTTCTTTCTCTCTCTTTCTTTCCCTTTCTCTCTCTTTCCTTCTTGCCTTCTTTTGGAGACAAGGTCTTGCTGTGTAGTTCTGGCTGGCTACAAACTCACTTTGTAGCCTTAAACTCGTGATCCACCAGTCTCAGCCTTCTGAGTGCTGGGATTACAGGTGTAATCCAGTGCAGTGCTGGGATTACAAGCATCATGCTTGGCTATTTTCAAGGTGTCAGAATATTCCATTGGATGTAGGATAACTTATTTAGACAGCTTCTTACTGTGGGACATTTAGGTTTTTTCCGTTCCTTGTCACTATAAACAATGCTACAATGTAATCTCATAAATAGGTGTCACTTATAGAAACAAATTCCTAGAAGTGTGGATTTGGGGGGTAGCCATTTAAAATTTTGATTTATGTTGCTGAAATACTTTCTGAAGATTATAACCTTGCCAATTTATAGTCTCAAGAATGATGTGCAAGGGAGCCTATTTTCCCTGACCTTTTTTATTTTTTATTTTATTAATTTTTATTTACTTCGTACCAGGAATTGAACTCATGACTTCTCAGACAGGCACTGCACCACTAAATCCCCAACCTACTTTTTTTACCATCCTGGGTTAATCAGAATTTTTTTTTTTTTTTAAAGACAAAAGAATGCAGACATATGAACCAGAAAAGCCATAAACAATACAGAAAATACAAAGTTATACAGAATATAGTAGGGAATTAGTGCTGGATGTTGTATTACATAGTTATCTTCATATTAGTTAACACAAAAACATTAAAGGAAATACCAAATTATAGAGAAGATAGTAGGAAATTAGCACTGGATGCTGTATAATATAAAGTTATCTTCACTTCTGTTAATACAAAAACGATTGAGGAAATACAGAATTATAGAGAACATAGAAGGGAATTAGCTCTGGATGCTGTCCTACATAATGTTACCCTCACATGTTACTCAGTTACACAGATGATGGCCCATTTGATCATTCAATTTTCTCCTCCCTCATCTCCGTTGCCCTACCACTCAATCAGTCATCTTCCCTGTGATAATAACTGTACTCCTGGGTTTATCTATATCCTTGGACTCTCGCCTTGGAAAGAGATATAGCTGCCTCAGACTATACTATAACATACATGGGTGTATACAAACTGCCATGGTCGGAGGTGGGAAAGCACATATGCTCACAGCGGACTGCCTGGCTCCACCCTGTCATCGTGCTATGGGTGGGGGCAGGTCCAGTCCATGAGGTGCCCTGAGCGGGGCCCTCAGCGGAGCAGTCACTGGGCCCACTGCGGAGCAGCAGTGGAGCAGCCACGGGGCCCACAGCAGGGCAGCCGCAGGGCCCACTGTGGGGCAGCCTTGGGGCCCACAGCGGGGCAGCCACGGGGCCCACTGCGGGGCAGCCGCGGGGCACATGCCCCCATCGGGGCACCCTCTGTGACCCTTTTGGCTCTGTCCTGTTGCCTTGATGCCAGAGGCCCTTTCTTCTCCTCCCACCTCCTCCTGATCTCCAGCATTACCGTTCCCCACCCCTTGCAGCTGGGCAATGGGTCTCCGAAGCTGAAGCTGCGAATGCCAAAACGAGGGTGTGGGCCAAGGGTGTGCTTGGAGCGGTGACCTCCTCTCTCTCCCTCACGTCTCCCTCCGACTGCGCCATGGCAGATCTCCAATCCCCTCCTCCAGAGGAGGTTTTGCTTAGTCTTTCCGAGGGTTTCAGTTCCCATTTCAGATCCTTCTTGAGTTCAGGATATCCACCTCTTTCCTTTCAGTCCTTCACATGTTGCTATATTCCTATTCAGGACTCAACCTATTGCTGTCAGGAACAGGTGGTGATTGCGCAGGCCGCTGAGGCTCAAGGTGCTCACAGAGGGCATTCAGGGTGGGAGCTGAAGCCCAGTAACTCAGTTCATGCTTCCTGCTTGATGTTGGAGTGAGAAGGGCGTGGGGCCGTGTGATCCACCTCCATCTGCAGCTCTCTCTTGCTGTTGTGCTCCAGTTCCCGTTTGCTCCTTGGCTGGATCCCTGGGTGTTGCTGTGGCTCTGATGTCGCTCCCCACTGATGCACCCCACCGCTCCCCACTGGCAGCGGCCCACACAGTGGAGAGGCAGGAGGCCACAGCCTCGAGGCAGGCTTAGAGCTGGGTGTGGTAGGATGTGTACTGGCTGCTCTGGTTCCACCTTGCCTCCAGGTGCTGATTAGGAAGGTTGCTGCAGGGTGGGGACTCCGCTTCAGTGGCTGTTGCAACCTCTCATCCTCACTGGATTTGACAACAGTTCCCAACCACCATTGCCTCTTTTCCTGGCTGCGCCCTCTCCTCTCCAGACCTGGACCAGCTCTTGGAACTCCGCTCTCCCCTGGCTGAGTCGGGAGGCTTCCATGAGCGTGGGTCTCCGAAGCTGAAGCTGCGATTGCTGGAACGAGGGCTTGGGCCAAGAGTGTGTTTGAAGCAGTGCCTTCCTCTTTCTCCGTCCCTTCTCCCTCCGACTGTGCTGCGGCGGCCCTCCGATCCTTTCCTCCAGGAGAGGTTCTGCTTGGTCTTTCCTAGGGCTTCAGTTCCCATTTCAGATCCTTCTTGGGTTCTAGGTACACACTTCTCTCCTTTCTGTCTTCATATTGCTATATTCCATTGTCTGGGTGGTAATCCTCTGGGAGGTTCTCTCTCTGCTGCCTACCCGGTTGCCATCTTCCCAGAAGTCCTTAATCAGAATTTTTTATCTCAAAAAAAAAAAAAGAGTTTTTGATCTTTGCCAGTGTGTGATGGTGAAAAGGAATCTCAGAATGGTCGACGTTGGTATTTTTCTCAAGGTATTGAGGATGAACCTGCATGTTCTCTCTCTCTCTCTCTCTCTCTCTCTCTCTCAGTGGGGAGGGTTGCTGGAAATCAAATCCAGGGCCTCACTCATGCTACACTAGTGCTGTACCATTGAGCTACACCATGTGACCCTCTGTTGTATACTTCAAAAGGGCGAGGTGTTAGACTTCCTGGGGAGATGGGCTTGGTGACTCCAACCTGGGAGGGGTCAAATGGAAGACTGTGTCTTAGGGGGAAAACTACAATTTATTTTGAAGAGAGCTGAGACCCTTAGAGAAAGCCCCTTTTTGCTGGGACCCCCGCCACTAGGCCTAAGGACTTTCTCCTGAAATCAGTGATTTTCACACCTGACCGAGAACTTTTTCTCAGGAGCAGAAATCAGGAGAGAGGACCAGACTCTGGGTTTCCTGCCACATCCTGGTTGGTCTTCTACTTGTCTGCTTGCTAAATCTAGGCATCTAGATAAGATTTCTTTCTTTTTTTGGAACAGGGTCTCGCTATGTTGAACTCATTGTGTAATCCCAGGCTGACAAACTCAGGAAATCCTCCTGCCTCAGCCTCCCAAGTGCTGGGATTACAGGCTGGGCCACCACACTTGGCCAATAAGATTACATTTTAGCAAGGAGTTCTAGGGCTGAACAGAAGTTGCAAAGCACTGCCCCAAATCATATTCAGTCTCCCCAGGGATAGTTTGCTTTCTGCTTCCAGAGCGCATCAGCATCTGCCAGTCCCAGAAAAGGCTTGACATTGCAGTGTAGGGAGGGCACGTGAATATCCTCCAGGTGAAGTGAGACAGCAGTGAGCTGGGGATGTCCGGGGACGGGCAGATACAGATACCGTCATACAGACTGTGGACATAGCCTTGGTCCCTGCTGTGCAGAGTGGGTCCCAGAGGAATTCAGAGCCTCCACTCACGTCTCTTGCCTCTACACCCCAGACTTTTCGGACTCCATGGTTCTGTCTGACTCCTCTTCCTCTGGCTTATCCACACCCTCCTCCTCCCTTGCAAAGACCAGGTCCCACGTTGCCTTTCTCATGAAGTCCTCTGGTCACCCTGAGCTCCTGTAGTTCTGCACTTTGTTCCTCTTTGCATGTGAGTCCCTCCCAGAATACGGGGGTGCTCAATTCCCTGGGAACAAATGAACAGACATATGAACGAAGAGAGCTGTGAGGAGGTCCGAAGAACTCAGTTCTGTGAGGCATTCGTGGTCCCCACTTATAACAAGCAGTGTTTCCACACCGAGTCTCACCTCCCCAGTGGGCTCTGGTTTCCTTACTGACAGGACGCTGAGTCAGGCTTTGAATCATCTCTGTGTCCCTCCTACGCCTTCCCGAGGTCAGATCCAAAACCCAAAGCCAGTCATTGTGGGGCAAAGGCAGGGGAGCTCATGTTTGGTTGGAGGGCCTGGGAAAGCTTTGTGGAGGGAGTGGCATTTCAGACAGATGTGGAGGACATGAAAGAAGTGAATGATTTTTGACAGGTGGGAGTGGGACAGGGAAGAGGGAGGCTGTCCCAGGCATGGAAATATGGCAGGGTAAGCAGCTCACGCAGTGCTAGGAAGGCCTGCTCCTGGAGTGAGAGCTCAGCAGTCCACTGGGGAAGCACGGAGCTGGGGAGAGGGCCCCAGGAAGGGGCCTGGACAGGTGGGCTGAGCCCTGACATGAAGGAGGGCAGGCTAAACAGCAGGTCTCGGGGCAGGTGGGCATGAGGTGTCAGCTGGACAAGTCCCTGTGGAAACAGTGACATGGCCACAGTGTGGTGTGAGCAGGAAGGTGGAAACCTGCAGAGGGGGCAGGAAGTCAGGCCTGAGGCAGGATGGCGCAGAGGGGTGGACAGGTGTGAGCTGGAACAGCGACTGCAGGGAGCGGGAAGGGGGATTTCTCTCAGCTGGGCAGCCAGTGGTATGAGGGACGGAGGGAGGCCACGTGCTACCCAGAGTTACATCCCTGGGGAGGGTGGAGGGAGGTCTAGAGATGGGGGTGGGGAAGGGAAGTGGAAAGCACCAAGATATAGGGTGTGTGTGCGCCAGCTTCTCATGATGCTTCTGCTCATTACGGATCAGACATACTGATAAGAAATGGAATAGAGGTCAGGAAACAGGCTGTTGGGTAGGGGAATGGGCTGGGCTGTCAGCAGAGAGCAGTGTCATGACGGACTTGGTCAGGCAAGCCGAGGGCAGGGGCAGCACTGGGTGGCTGCTGCAGTGGTCTGAAGTAAGCAGGGCCAGGGTTGAGTAGGCAGAGACCAAGGAAGAATCAGGGGTCTTCTGTGAGAAACACTTGCTTGTTCAGTTTTTAAAGTGAAGTGACACTTAAAGTTTAAAAATTCTAAAATAATCATGCCCACAAGAACTTCAGGGTTTAATGAAAGGTGAGGGGTGCCGGTGCCCTCCCTCAGTTCCTTCACTTACTGCCTAGAAATGACAAGATAGATTTTGAAGGAGGAAGTGATAGGTCTGGGGGAACAGAAGGAATAAAGGGAAGGAGGGGACAGAGACAGCTTCTGGTGGGGGAGCCTGGTGGGTTGAGGCACCTCCAAAGAGAGGGATCCTTGGGAAGCGTTGCTGACTTGGGAGGGGGGCGGGTGGTGGTGGTGTTTTTTATAGGCCTTATTATTGGAGGAAAAGGTGATAGTTGTGAGAGGTGGAACCTAAAATAATCAGTGATGGTTTCAGGGCAGGAAAATTCCCCAGGGACCAGGCAGGTTGAAAAACGATCGTTGCGCACCTGGAGGGCTGTCCACTTGCCCTGTACCCCCTCCTCTTGGCGGCCACCCAGCCAGCCCGAGAGAGCCTTCCCCTGACCGCCCACCTCTCTGCCTGCAGACTCCCCACCTGGTGAA
Source organism: Dinomys branickii (assembly GCA_004027595.1). NCBI lineage: Eukaryota > Metazoa > Chordata > Mammalia > Rodentia > Dinomyidae > Dinomys > Dinomys branickii. Next base: position 32,135 of record PVLD010004578.1, on the reverse strand, counting down.
CCTGAATGAAGACCCCCTGATGTCTGAATGTCTGCTCTACCACATCAAAGATGGCATCACCAGGTAGCATGTACCCAGGCGCCTGGGAGGGGGCGGGCTCTTTGGTGGGGTGTGGCCGCAGAGGGGTGGCCACATTGGTGACTCCTGTCTTGGTGTACGCTGCGGCACCCCAGATCTCTGGAGAATGGCTCCCCAGTCCTGACTGTTGCCCTCCCAGCTGCTGCTTGCTCTTCCTCCTCCTCCTTTCTTTTTTTTGGTGGAGTCAGGATTCAAAGCCAAGGCCTTGCACATGCTAAGCAAGAGCAAGCAAGCGCTTTATCACTGATACACACCCCCAGCACTCTCCCGGCTTCTTGGCCGGTTGCTGAGTCTGCCTGCGCAGTGGCTGGCTGTGCTCTGTCCCCTACTTGGGTGAGAGTAAGATGTTTCCCAGGACCAAACTGACCCGGCACTTACAGAGAAGCTCCTAACTTACTGGTGCAGAAGAGCTGGTGGGAAACTTCAACCTCATTCTTTGCCCCTGATAGCACTGCTTCGGCCTCCTGTAGGGGGACCCTCTTGGAGGAGGGACAAGGGGACTGTGGCCTGGCCCTGTATTGTCACAGGGTAGTGCTGCCCATGAGGCAGGCTTAGTGGCTGAGGACTAACGAAGCTCTGGGGCCCATTGTCTCCTGGAGTGAAAGGGTTGAGGGTGCCCGCTCCCCTCCCACCGCAGCTGTTTGAGCCTGGGTGATCATCACGGTTAGAGTTCTTGGGGCAATCAGCCCTAAGGCTGGGTAGCAGACTTGTGGCTGAGAATGTCCACCAGTCCCAGGTTCACTTTTCCCTTTTGCTGTATAATGTGACTAAGGACGTAGGCTTTTCATGGGCATGGGCTTAAATCCCAGCTTCACCAGTGGCCAGCTGTGCGACTTTGGGTAGATTATTTCTTCTCTCTGAGACTTAGCCTCCATGTCTGTGGAGCAGAAATAATTATGCTTGGCTCACCAAGCGGAATGAATGGATGTTGAGGGACTGCTCTGGAACACACCCAGCATGTGCATGGTTGCTTCTCCAGGGTTGGCCAGGTAGACGTAGACATCAAGCTGACTGGGCAGTTTATCCGGGAGCAACACTGTCTCTTCCGGAGTCTCCCGCAGCCAGATGGAGAAGGTAATGGCGGGGGAGGTGAGTGGGGAGGCCAGACAGAGGGAGAGACCGGTCCTCTGCTCCCCTGATGCCTGGATTGGATACGGGGAAGAGTAGCCGAGTTGAGGGGCAGGTGCACCCTTCCCCTCAGTGGGGCTCCTGGCTCCTGGGTGAGCAGTGAGGGAGTGCTCAGGGCCTGCCTGTCTGTGTGGTCAAGGGATACCAACTGGACCTGAGGCAGAACAGGATACTGTGTCAGGTCTGAAGGTGGGATTTTGGTGAAAAGAAAATGCTGACCCTCTTTTTTTTTTTTTCTTTTGCCTCAGATAGCACTCTGGTCATTGTACATGAAAACTTGTGTTGGTTTCAGGGTGATACCGGAATTTGCCTCTGGAAAACCTGCATTGGTCCAGCTATGTTGACACAGGTTTCTGAGAGTGAAAGTTTCATGTGTCTCTGTGGTTCCAAATGCTTTAGAGACTTTAGACCATTGTCCCCTCTTTTTTTTTTCCCCTTGTATTGGGGACTGAACCCAGGGGCTTTGTACTGAGCTGTATCTCCAGCCGGTTTTTTTTTTTTTTTTTTGAGAGATAGTTTTGCTAAATTGCCTAAGCTGGACTCGAACTTGTAATTCTCATGCCTCAGCCTCCCAGAGTGCTGGATTATAAGCATGCCCCACCATACTGAGCTGATTTTAGCCTGTAAGGTGGCCATACAACTTTTTTTTTTTTTTTGGAAAGGTCTTGTTATGAAGCTTAGGCTGGTCCTACACTCACTATGGGGTCCTGGTTGGCCTTGAACTTAGGGTGATCCTTTTGCCTCAGCTTCCCGAGTGCTGGGATTATAGGCATGCATTACCATGTCTTGCCTAGGAGGGACATAACGCTTTTAGGAATCATCTATAGGCAGTGACAGTGACAGTAGTAAATTGTGTGATATAACAACAAAACAATACTCATGCAGTTCATTGTATATATTTATTTTTGTTTTTTTTGCTGTTGTGGGAATAGAATCCAGGTCACATGCATGCTAGGGAAGCACTCTACTACTGAGCCCTTTTCCCAGCCTCTTTATATTTTAAAACATAAGAAATGACTGGGTATGGTGGTGCTTGCCTAAAATTCTAGTTGTTTTCGAGGCTGAGACAGGAGGATTGTTTAACTCTAAGACATCAGGGTTCACCAGGCCAACATATCCAGACCTCTCAGAAAGGAGAAGACACTGTCACGTATCTTACAGCTCAGAGCTAAGATGGGCTTGTTGAGTTTCAGTTTGGTTGAGGATCAGCAGATTAATAGTCATTCTGGCCTGGTTTAAGTCTCCAGTGGCAGCTAGGGCTTCTGGCATTTCAGACTCAGAGCTGTTGAATTATTACAGAGTTCCTGTTCTGTGGTTACCTCAAGCCATGTGCTCAGGGAGATATCAATGCCAGATAAGACCGTGGGGCAAACCCACCACCCAGGAGCTCACAGTGTGTTTGAGGAGAGGACACATGCAAGATTGCTAAATAAATCACAGGAAGGCCACGTGCAATGGTGCATGCTTGTAATCCCAGCCTCTCAGGGGTGAAGAAGGAGGATCCCAAATTCAAGTCTATCCTGGGCAACTTAAGGAGACCCTGTTTTAAAATAAAAAGGGCTGGAGATACAACTTGGTGGAGTGCTTGCTTACTTAGCATGTGCAAGGCCCTAGGTTCAAGCCCCAGCACTACAAGAAAAAAAAGTAAAAGCAGCCAATGTTTCTGTGCCCAGAAAGTGAGGCCTTTGGTCCATCTGGCCTGTGTCCTTACTGCGGATGTAGCAGTTGCCTAGATGCAGGCAGAGAGGTGGGTGACATGGACCTAGGAGAGTATTTACTGTCCATCTGCTTGTGCCTTTGCATTTTCTCATGCAGCTCACTAGTGACAAAACAGGCTTCTGGTTGGGTAATTTTCCCCAAGACCACACAGCTAGAAAATGGCAGACTTGAATTGGAATCCAGGACAGTAGGCTGCAGGGGGTGTGCTGTGGGCTCTGCCCTGTGCTACCAGATTGTTGTGAGTTCAAGGACAGCAAGGAGGCTGCCTGGCCAGGCTGAAGCGTTCATCTCTCCTAGCCATGTTACCTGCCCAAAGCACCTGTCTCATCCTTTAGAGGGAACTTGCCATTAACTGCTTGTAAGGATTATTAGAACTAAATGACTTTAAGTTACGTTGTTTTTGTCTGTCTTATCAGCCCGCAGTAAGCTCTACGAGAGCAGGAATTTTTGGTTTTTATCTGTTAGGTTTCAAAATTAATAAAATAGTGCCTGGCATATAGTAGGGTCATATGTTTATGCAGTCAGTGAATGCCTGGGTCATGATGGGAAATAAGGAAGTGAAGGTAAGATAAGCCGGTGCCCATTACGGCCAGATGGCATCATCTTCTTGCGTAGCTGCTCCCAAACCACCATGATGTCTTTAGCTGTCTCTCTCCTGGGGCTTCACTCTTATCAGTTATGCCCCTCAAAATTGGAGTCTACCTTTGAGCATCAGATCCGATTTACCAGTTTCACATAATCCTTTCCAGGTTCCTTAAGCGTAACCCTTAAGCAGCGTTCTGTTCTCTTCGTCCTCTCTGATTCATAGTGCTCATCATTCTGCCCGGTGTTACCATTCATTCCAGTTTCCACATTTCTTTATTTTGTTTAGTATAAATGATAAAAAAAAGTCATGTTTGCTTATCACTTTACGGTTTATTTGAGCCTTACAGCCATTCTGTAAATAAGGCTGCGTTATCACGTTTTATAGGCTACCGCAGAAGGTAGATGTCTTGTTCAGCGTCCTTGGCTAAGGGTCGCACGGCCTGGGTCTTTGGGATATTGGAGTCTCTTGGTGACAAGAAGGCAGTGCTCCTTGAGGGTAGGAAAACGGCTTCATAGATCTCAAGCAAGCAGCAGGCATAGTGATCGGTACCGAGGAATACTGCAATAGGTGTTTGTGTTGCATCGCCTTTGTCTTGTCATATGTCATCTGTGGCTCAAGAAGATTAGTCAGGTGGCAGCTCGCAAGATGTATCAGACACAAAGGTGGGCTAGGAACCTACTGGACGAGTCTGGGGCCGGCCAGGGATAATGTTTGCAGAAAGGCAGGAGTGGACAGCTGGAAGGGCTTCTACCCATTTGACTCTGAGGAAGGAAGCACTGTGAGAATGGTGGGGTTCTGAGCTGCTGCTGGGGGGCACGGTGGTGGGGAGGAGGGCCACCTCAGAAGCTTCTGGGAATCCTAGTTGGGCGCTAACCCTCCTTCTGCTCTTCCTTTCCCGTGCTGCCTGCCACCAGAGGGGCCTTGGCACCCCCCACAGGTACTGGGGGTGGGACTGGTGATGCATGTGTGGTTTTGGGGACAAGGCAAGGTGGGACTCTGTGACCATAGCTGCCTTTCCCAGGTCTGATTTTCCCTTCCTCTCCCCTTCCTCTCAGTGGTGGTCACCCTGGAGCCTTGTGAAGGAGCTGAGACGTATGTCAATGGGAAGCTGGTGACTGAGCCGTTGGTGCTGAAGTCAGGTAGAAAATGTGTCACGGACAGGGTCTGGGACATGGGCACACACAGCAGTCACAGGCCCGGACGTTTTAGGCACCTCCTATGGTAGGACCCTAAAATAAATCAGAAATACCGTGGGGATTTGTAGAAGGAGCTGGGATATGAAAATGAAGGAATCAGTTCTTGGTTTCTCTTGCTCCCCCAGGAAACCAGGACAAGGATTCCCAGCTCCCCCAATTCTCTTTGGCTGGTAGGGATCGAGTGCTTCCTGAGATTAGCCAGGGAAGCTGTGATTGGCCCTCTGCTTGGGCACTAAGGCTCCTGGGACTCAGGACCAAGGTCCTATAAGCCTTGGTTTTAGAGCTAGGTTTGCTGTTACAGGGGAGAAACTCTACTTTCCCCTTCTTTCTATTTCCAGGGAATAGGATTGTGATGGGCAAAAACCATGTTTTCCGCTTCAATCACCCGGAGCAGGCGCGGCTGGAACGGGAACGAGGGGTTCCCCCACCCCCAGGACCACCCTCTGAGCCGGTCGACTGGAACTTTGCCCAGAAGGAACTTCTAGAACAGCAGGGCATTGATATCAAGCTGGAGATGGAGAAGAGGTGTGTGGGGAGCCCCTTTGTGGCCCTGCAGGCCCTGGGGCCCGAGTGTGCCCTTGTTGCTACATAGCCTACTGAGGTGGCATCAGACAGGCCCCACTCCCGCCCAGCTCTTCCTTCCCTCTGCCTGATTTGACTCCAGGCTGCAGGATCTGGAGAACCAGTACCGGAAAGAAAAAGAAGAGGCTGACCTTGTGCTGGAGCAGCAGCGACTGGTAAGGGCAGCTGTGGGACAGACAGCCTGGGGTGGCAAGGCCACAGCACCTCAGCCTGACTGCATTCAGCGTGCTGCTGTCCCCGCCCAAGTGGGAAGCGGGGAGGGCGGGCTGAGGTGTCAGGGCAGCACCTCGGAGGAAGAAAAGAGAAATGTGATGTGACAGTGGGCAATGGGTGGGACCCTGAGGTTCCTTCCAGTTGACCAGGAGTCTCCACCTGCCAGTTGTTCGTTGCTTCCTTAGTGAATTTCACCACATTTAAGTATTGTCAGTTACATGAGGTTGATTTTTATTTATTTATTTTTTTGAGTCAGGGTCTTGCTTTGTAGTTCAGGCTGGCCTTGAAGAACTGATCATATAGCCCAGGCTGGCCTGCAACTCCTGACAGTCTTTCTGTCTCAGCCTCTAGAGTCCTGGGATTACAAGTGTGTGCCACCATACTCAGCCATAAGATTGTTCTTTAATGAACTTTTAAGTCTTCAACCTCATGCAGAGCGGTAATGTGCCATCATGTGCTGCGTGTCATTTCTGTCAATGGTGCACCTCGTATAATGTTCATAAGGTTATATTACCCTAAGGTTGTATTACTAGTAACATGTGTCCGCCTTGGGTTGTGTCAGTATATTCTGTGACAGTCACACAGTGGAGTCACCCCAGGAAACATCTCTCAGAATGTGTCCCTGTGATTAAGCAATATATTACTGTCTGGACACAAAACGTTGGAGTTGGTTTGCTGTAGGTAATGTTTATGGTCACTGTCTGTGTGCCAGCCCCTGCTGTAAATATTTAGCCCTCTGAACGTATCTGTGAAGTGGATACTGTCATCTCCACTGTCCAGACCAGCGGAGACTACAGCCTGTCCTAGGTTTGCAGTTCATAAGGGGTAGAGCAGAACTGGAACCCAGGCCTGCTGACAGGCATCTCCCTGATACCTGCAAGGCCAGGCCCAGGATGTCCTTAGCTCTCCCCTCTCCTCTCTCTGACCCCAGTACGCAGACTCTGACAGTGGAGACGACTCTGACAAGCGCTCCTGTGAAGAGAGCTGGCGGCTGATCTCCTCCTTGCGGGAGCAGCTGCCCCCGACCACTGTCCAGACCATTGTCAAGCGCTGTGGCCTGCCCAGCAGTGGCAAGCGCAGGGCCCCTCGAAGGGTTTACCAGATTCCCCAGAGGCGGCGCCTACAGGGCAAAGACCCCCGCTGGGCCACCATGGCCGACTTGAAGATGCAAGCAGTCAAGGAGATCTGCTATGAGGTGGCCCTGGCTGACTTCCGCCACGGGCGGGCTGAGATCGAGGCCCTGGCTGCCCTCAAGATGAGGGAGCTGTGTCGCACCTATGGCAAGCCCGAGGGGCCTGGAGATGCCTGGAGGGCTGTGGCCCGAGATGTCTGGGATACGGTGGGTGAGGAGGAAGGAGGCGGTGGAGGTGGCAGCGGAGGAGGGGAGGAGGGAGCCCGAGGAGCAGAGGTGGAGGACCTCCGTGCTCACATCGACAAGCTGACAGGGATCCTGCAGGAAGTGAAGCTGCAGAACAGCAGCAAGGACCGAGAGCTGCAGGCCCTGCGGGACCGTATGCTCCGCATGGAGCGGGTCATCCCCCTCACCCAGGTAGGGAGCCCTGCCCCCCACCTCTCTCCCTTCTGAACCTCTTTCAGCACTTTCTTGAGAAACCTGTATCTCCCCTCAGGTCCCTACCTCCTTCCCCACTGATAAAAGCTTACTGAAGTGGGCCAGGAATATAGCTCAGTGGCGTAGTGCCTGCCTGGCAAGCACGAAGTTCTGAGTTCGATTCCTGGTACAAAAAAAATTACTGAAGTTTAACATCGTTTTTCTTTAAGAATTAATCACATGCTTATAGTCACCAGGCTGCTAATTAAAAACGCAGATTCCTGGATTTTGCCCCTGTCCATTGGATCTTTGGGGATGAATTTGCATCTATGAGTTCCCCAGGTGTTTCTGAAGTAGAATACAGTTTGAACACCACTGATACAAGTGCATAATTACGAAGTTACAGCTTACAGATGCTGTGCATGCTCTGCCACCTGGTCGTCTGTTGAGCGTTTACTCTGAGGTGGTCACAGTAATGAGTGCTTTTTCTGTGCCTTTTCCTTCATCTTCACAACAGATTGGTGGTGCTGTCACCTATCCCTGCTTTGCATTTTTTGCAACAAATCCGTATTTGAGTGCCTGCTGTAGACCAGGTGCTGTGTGAACCGTCGGGGTTACTTAAAATGACAGGGTAGATTCTGCTGTGTTCTAGCTTTCCTTGGAGTATGGAGAAGGACCACACAGTCATAATCGTGGCTCCAGGTTACTGAGGCTTTGCTCCCCAGCGCAGCTTCTAGTCCTCTCCCTTGGCTTGCTCTGCTCCAGCTTCCTTGAACTCACTTGGAAGGCTCCAGTGTGGGGGCTCTGTCTGCTCCTCCCTCTGCTAGACGCATCTCCCCTGACATTTCCTCCAGGGCTTGAATTGCTTCCTGTTCACCCCAAGGGCATGAACCCCATCCCTGTGATGCCTTTCTATCCTCTTTCCCTACTCTGTTCTCCATCTGAAGTGGAGCTCATTTAATTCTTAGAACGACAGATGGGAAAACAGGCAGAGAGAGGTTACGAGACTCTGACCATGCAGTTACAAAGTGTCAGCCGGTGCTCAGCTCAGACCGTCTGGCAGTCAGGCCCGTGCTCCTTTGCCTTACCAGTCCGGCTTCTGTGTCTCCAAGCGCCTTTCTGGATTGCTTCCCATCCGGTCTCTCCAGTCCCTCTGACTGGCTCTCTCCGGTCTGCATGTGCCCAGGATTCCGCCGTCCTCATGTTCGTTCTCCTTTTCTTTATCCGCTTCCCTTCCAGGATCACGAGGATGAGAATGAAGCTGGTGAGGTCACCTGGGCCACACCTGAAGGGTCAGAGGCAGTAGAGGAGGCAGCGTCTAGTGACCATTCATCCTCAGTCCGGCCGCCCTCCCCACCCCTGTCCAGCTGGGAGCGTGTGTCCAGGCTGATGGAGGAGGACCCTGCCTTCCGCCGCGGCCGCCTTCGTTGGCTCAAGCAGGAGCAGCTGCGGCTGCAGGGACTGCAGGGCTCGGGGGGCCGGGGTGGGGGTCTGCGCAGGCCCCCAGCTCGCTTCGTGCCGCCTCACGACTGCAAGCTGCGCTTCCCCTTCAAGAGCAACCCCCAGCACCGGGAGTCCTGGCCAGGAATGGGGAGCGGGGAAGCCTCAGCTCCACCTCAACCTCCTGAGGAAGTCACGCCCCCTCCGGCCACTTCTGCCCGAAGGCCTCCAAGTCCCCGTAGGTCCCACCATCCCCGAAGAAACTCCCTGGATGGAGGAGGCCGATCCCGGGGAGGGGCTTCCACACAGCCAGAAGCCCAGAACTTCCAGCCCAAAAAGCACAACTATTATCCCCAGCAGCCCCAACCTTACCCAGCCCAGCGGCCCCCAGGGCCCCGCTACCCACCGTACACTACGCCACCGCGAATGAGACGGCAGCGCTCAGCCCCTGACCTCAAGGACGGTGGGGCAGTGGTGTGAGCCCCACGTGCTGGGCGGAGAGGGCATGGCCAGGCCCTGCTGGGAGGAAGGTGGGCGCCAGGGTTGTGCTTTCCCAGAAGCCCTGGGGCAGGGAGGCCCAGAGAGGAGAGAAGGTCTGAGCAGGTGACAAGATGTGGGCGCGACTGAGCCGGAGGCTGAGTGAAGGAAGAGGGCACGGAGTTGCAGGGAGCAAACCAAAGTGAAGGAAGGGCGATAGAAAGCTGCCTTGGGGCCGCCCCTTGGGAGGGGGCCCCGCAAACGCTGCTATGGGCGGGGTGGGGGGCTGCGGGCTGCGTAGTCAGTGTTTGACTTTCTTTTTGAGCGGGTGCACAGGGGAGAGAACTGAGAGGCCGGTTCTTCTCCCTGGCCCCTGTCTGTCTGTCTGTCTGGTGGGTTTGTTTCCAGGGAGGTGTGGTGGGATCATAAGTCATTCCCCTCCCCTTCCAGATCTCCTGCTATATATATTTGGGGGACCTGTCTGGTTTGGCTGGAGTCCCATGAAGACGTGGGGCCTCTTAATAAAGGATAGCAAACAGCTTGTGGCTCACTGTTTTTAATGGAGCAGAACACGGCCCTTAGGTGCCCAGTGCCTCTGAATTTTGGCATGTAAGTGCTCCCGTGGCAACAGCACCCTGATCAAGATACAAGAGTGGTGGGGCTTGGTGGTGCACTCTGGTGGCTGAGGCAGGAGGATCGTCAAGGTCAGCCAGGATTACATAATGAGTTCAAGGCCATTCTAAGCTATATAGTGAGACCATGTCTCAAAAAAAGAAGTTTCCACATTTTTTCTTGAATTTAACAATCTTATATCTCCTATCTTCAGGGTGTTCATTTTTCCTTTTTAATTTTCCATTGCTGACTTCACACCATGTTCAATGTTACAGGCAAAGGGAGGAATGCAAGGGAAGGCAGAGTTGCTGCCAGCCGTTAGTGTTCTGGTGCTCAGGGGCTTGGGGGATCCAGTGGGGCTCTGTTTCACTAATCATCTAAACGTGTGAAGGGTCTCCCAGGTAGCTCCAGCTTCCCTGAGGCAGTGATTGTACTGTGAAGGTTCATTGCACTTACTGCGCATGTTTAGTCTGGTCGTGTACACCCTCTGGCAGGGTGTATTTAGTACTCCCCATGGTATTCTGTTAGTTTTAAGAACTATTGAAGAACAGTGCTAGCTGCTTATTTCACCCCCTCTGCACAGCAAACTCATGATGTGGGTAAAGCATTGCCCTTGGCTTGTTAAACTGTAGAATCCCTGTATTTTCATCTTGTTCTCAGGAAAACACTTCAAACTCATTCAAAAATTTGAGCTGCTTCTGTACAACTTCTGAGGTCAGCCAGTGGTGACGTACAAGCAGCCAAGCCAGAGGTATTATTTTCACTGTGGCCAAGCCAGCACTCTGGGCAAGGGTAGGATTAAGTTTGTGGTTGATTTCTGCACCCGGATGCCAGCTACCTTTGTTTTGACACCTTTGACTCCTAGGTCTTCAGGAATCTGTTGACCAGGACCTAAGTTGCGGACTGTAATAGGTAGCTTGGCAGCAGTGTTTACTTGAGCAGTTTATAGTCTGGCTAAATGTGAGTGAGAAAATGATAGAATACAAAGTTCTCTGCGTCAGAGTGCAGTGATATAGAGGAGTGCTGTTATGCTGTGGGAATCAGGGCAGAAAGACAGGTTGCTACTTAAAATACAAGTAGGGTTATTCTTCCCTAAAGACTGCCTTGTGCAAATATGTATTGTGGTGCTTTTTTGTTAAAATCAATCTTTCTAATCTTCAAAAGTTATTTTAAAGTTTAATTCATTTATTTTGAGACACAGTTGCTATGTAGTTCAGGCTGGCCTTGAGCTCATTATGTAGCCCAGGCTGGTCTCAAACTCTTTCAGTCCTCCTGCCTCAGCCTCCCAGGTGCTGGGATTACAGGTATGTGCTACCACATCTGGCCAAAGTGTTTTCCATGACCTTTGTTTAGATTTTACTCAGAGAAGTATCCATTGATCTCTTTTGTGTGCCATGTGTGTTGACATTCTGTCTGTATTTCATGTAGTCCTTAACCCTCATAAGTCTTGTTTCCATTATTCCTATTGGAAGAGTGAGGTTTGATAAGATGAAAGAGTTGCCCGAATGTGTATGGCTGTTAAATAGCAAAGTTAGGGTTCCAGGCCCTGTTAAACTGACTAAAGCCCAGACTCCGTCTCACCCCTCCAGGACATAAGCGAACCCCTTCTAGAAGCCACATTGCTGTCTCATGTTAGGTCCTCTCACATGTGTCAGGAGCTGCCTCTGGTTTCTGGTCTGTCTGCAGTTGCCCTGTGAAAAGAGAGCTGGTGTTTTGTGAGTTTCCCCCTGAATCATGCGAAGTCACTGAGACAATCTGCTCATTCTCTGGCTCACTGAGGCTCTCAGCATTTCTACAGTTCCATCCTTGGTTTCCTTGGAAATTTAGTTTGCTTTTCTTCATTTCTCTTTGGAGGCTTCTTTCTTTGGTGACTCACTTAGACCTTTTGTTCTGTCATCTGAGATTTTTGTGTCTTGGAATACATTAGGGGCTCTTGATACCTTTTTTCCCCTTCACTATTTTAAAGATTCAGGGTCAGCAGCTAGCTGATGTCATTTTGCATCAGGTAAACAATGCATGGTTTCTACTTACCCCAGTAATTCAGCGTTCCTGACAAGTGACCACTTCTGCTTACACTATATCATTCCTTCACAAGGGGTCTTTGGAACCCTTGCTGTCACTGTGGTCCTGTTTCCTGTGCCAGTAGACCTATAGGGAGTCCTACTCAAGATTTTAAATGCCAGGCATGGTGGCGCAAACCTGTAATCCCAGCACTTGGGAGGCTGAAGCAGGAGGATCGTTGTGAGTTTGAGGCCAGCCTGGGCTACAAAGTGAGCTCAAGGCCAGCCTGACCTGCATAGTGAGACCCTGTCTCAAAAAGACAAAAAAAAGAAAAAGTTTTAAGTGTCCTACCAAAGCTCATTTGGATCATAGTCTGCCTACATTTGTGATGTGCTCTTTATTCTGCCTCCTTAACATCTCTGGCTACTGGTACAGGTGGCCTGGTGTTTGCCTCTCCAGGCCCAAGGCCTGCAGCCTTAACTTCATACACATTTTCACTCCTGTGTGCTCTGATCTCTTATGAAACTCAAGGGGAAACTGTGGGGTCATCTGGATAGGATGTCTCATCTGAAGGTCTAGTCCCTAAGTGTGAGTTGAGAAACCAGCTGTGAGTGGTAGGAGTTCTGTTCACTGCATTTCTCATCGTTAATTCCCCGGCTGTGGGCACTGACATTAATCTATAGAGTCCCTGATAGCTTCAACAATGGGGATTTCCAGCTGACCATAAATTCCTCAGCTTAATCCTTGCCGCCCCTTAATCCCTGGAGAAGGAATTTGTTTTCAGACACCTGGAAGTCTTGCCTTGAGCTCCTATACCTTCTAAGCCATAGCTGGGTTTTTGCTTGATACTCCAGACATAAACTGGTGAGAGAAGTTCTCATGCCAACAACTGTAATGTTAGCAAGTGACCCTAAGGCTGGTAATCTGCAGTGCGCCTCCCCTGCAACGCATTAAAGCTTCGTTACAAATGATCATGTAAACTGATTCTTGAAGAGCCTTCTCAGCTGGAGAGAAGCTGCTCTTTTCCTGCAAGTCCAGGGCCCTATCCCCATCAGATTGGGCTGCAAGCAGAGCCTTTGGAATTTACAGGCCTGGGCTCCAGCACTAATTATTTGTGCTACATGGGTAAATCAGCTTCTCTGTGCCTTGGTTTCCTTCTCTGTCAATTGGGTTTAATAACGGAGCTGGTAGGGAAATACGAGATAATATGGTAATATTCCCTCTTAGGACTGCTTTCACTGTCTTAGGTCTAGTATGTTGTACAGGCATTGCTATTTGATTCTAGCAACTGTTTAATTTCTTCTGTGACCCACTGGTTATTTAAGAGTATTATTTAATTTCTTCGTTCATGTGATTTCTGTGGTTTCCGTTGCCATTGATTTCTAGTTTCATTACACTATGATCTGATAATATGCATCAAATAATTTCAACTCTTTTGTATTTACTTACACATACTGTATGGGCTAATATGTGGCCTACTTTGGAGAAAGTCCCATGTACTACTGAGGATGTGTTTCTGTTGTTGCTGGGTGGAAAACTCTAGGTATCTATTAAGTTCATTTCTTCAAAGGTATGGTTTAACTCTGACATTTCCTTTTTGTTTTTTTGTCTAGTTTGTGATCTATTTGTGACAGTGGGGTATTGAGGTCTCCCATTATAATTGTGTTAATGTTTATCTGATCTTTTGTGTCTAGTTATGTTTGTTTTATAAAGTTGGGTGTGCCCATGTTCAGTGTGTATATGTTTGTAATCGTTATCTCTTCCTGTTGAATTGTTTCCTTAACCAATATGTAGTGACCTTTTTTGCCTCTTCTGATCAGTTTTAGCTTGAAGTTCACTTTGTCTGAAAATATAATAACTACTGCTGCTTGTTTTGGAGGTTCCCTTTGCATGGAATATCGTTTTCCATTCTTTGATTTTTTTAGTCTATGAATCCTTTTTTGAGTTAAATGTGTTTCTTGTACATAGCATACTGTTGGATTTTGTTTCTTTCTCTTTTTTTTTGGCGGTACTGGGGATTGAACTCAGGACCCTGCGCCTGCTAGGCAGGCACTTATTCCACTGAGCTATATCCCCAGCCCCAGATTTTGTTTCTTGATTTATTCTACCAACCTGTATCTTTTGATTGGGGAATTGAGACCACTTGTATTGAGAGTTATTACTGAAAGATAATGATTTATTCCTGTTATTGCATAATTTTTCTGTTTCTTATTCCCTTTTATTCTCCTGCTTACCTGTGCACACTGCCTGGTGTATTCATTCTACTAGCCCTTTTGGCATTGCTAATTTCATTATCTCTTTTTAGGATAGTCTTAAAAAAATTTTTTTTGAGTGCTGTTTAGGTGGTCATGAATTTCTTTAGGTGTTCTTTGTCATGGAAAGACCATATTTGTCCATCAACTTTGAAAGATAATTTTGCAAGATGTATCAGTCTGGGTTGGAAGTTTTCTTTTAGGAAACTTTTCTTTTCTTTTAGGAAATATTCTTGAAATATTCCACTTCCATCTCTTCTGGCCTTTACAGTTTATGTTGAGAAGTCTGCTGCAATTCTAATGGGTTTACCTTTATAAGTAACTTGTTGCTTGTCTCTAAAAGCATTTAAGATTCTGTCTTTGTGTTGGGAATCTGGGATTTTGATTATGTTGTGTTGTGGGAAAATTATTTTCTGGTTGTGGCTCTTTGGAGTTCTATACGCCTCATTTACTGTGTGTTAAATTCTTTTTCTAAACTTAGATTTTCTGCTATTATTTTTATAAGCCAGGTTTTATGGTATCTCTGATGCACCATAAAATGGTATCTTTGATATATTGTTACTTATATCAGTCCCATCTTCTAGTTTTGACACTGTCCTCCCATGGATTACTTCTATTACCCATACTTCTGATAGACTTTTTATTCTCCTGAATTTCTGTGTAGTAACTTTTCACTGACTTAGTTTTTGCTAAACTGGCCATTCATATTTGGTATACTTTTGTTTAGCTCAGCTTGCTGTTTATTGGTGTTCTGTAAACTCACTAATTCAATCTATTATCTCTTTAATTATATCTTCTTTGAGCTCTCCAAAGACATTATTGACCTTTTCTTTTAATCTTGTCCTTTATTATTTTTGTATTGTTAAGCTGTGTGAAAAAAAAAAAGCTATGTGGCTTTTGATTTCTTCCTCATCAATGTTCCATGGGGAAGTGGGAGCTCTTAGAGGCACTTTGCTGCCTTTTCTTCTCATGTTTCTATTGTGTGTGTGTGTGTGTGTGTGTGTGTGTGTGTGTGCATGTGCTGAGGTTAGCAGGTTGATTATAGTGGAAGGACTTTGTTGCTAGCATGTAAATCTCCTTAGTTAGTGTCTGCTTTTCAGTGACACACTCTAGGAATGGCTAACTATAGGCTTTTTACCTCTGTGCCAAGATCTACCCACCTTTGTTAATTTGGGAGGGGAGAGTGCAGTGTAATTGGCCCAGCATAGTTTTCAGGAGTGGACCATAGTGCTGTTGATGCAAGGACAAACCAGATACTGGCATGCAGAAAAAGCCAATGAATAGCATAGCTATACTACCCTCACAATAGCCACAAAATCTGCAACAATAATAGAGTCAATGACAAACTGGATGCTGACATACTAAAAGAACCAATAGAAGCTACCACTGTACTACACTTAGCCATCGGAAAGAGATCTATAATTATAGATCAAATACAAACCAAACAGTGACATACAGTAAATATCTACTAGATACAACTGTACCACCATTAACAACAGAGAAGAATTCAACAATAACCACAGAATTAATTAAATATGTAAAAATTAATGAAGGCTAATCATTATACCTTTTTGAGTGCTGTTTAGATGGTCATGAATTTCTTTAGGTGTTCTCTGTCATGGAAAGACCTTATTTGTCCATCAACTTTGAAAGATAATTTTGCAAAATATATCAGTTTGGGTTAGGGGTTTTCTTCTAGGGCTTGAAATATTTCACTCCCAGCTGTTCTGGACCTTACAATTTATGTTGAGAAGTCTGCTGCAATTCTAATGGGTTTACCATTAGAATTGTAAAGATGGGGGGAAATGAGAGAATGAAGTAAAATTTGAAAAAGGGAGATGAGAAGGAAAAGAAAAAAGTGAGATAAAAAGTCCTCTTAAAGAATAAAAGCAAATTAATAAAATTAGCTAATCGTAACAAAAGAACAAACAAGTAAAAAAAAATCATCAAAATAAAAAAGAAAAAATAATAAAAATTAGTAAGAATTTAAAAAAACCCCAAACCCCCCCAAACCAATGAAGAAACAGACAAATAAACAAATAAAAAACCAAAAGGATATAAAAACTCTTCTGTGTTTTTGTTTTGGTTTTTTGAGACAAGGTCTTGCTATGCAGTTCAGGTGGGCCTTGACCCACTTAACCCAGGCTGGCCTCAACTTGCAGCTTTCCTCCCGCCTCAGCCTCCTGACCATGAATGCCAGGATTACAGGCCAGCACTACCACACCTGGCCTCTTTTGTGTTTTTGATTGAGTGTTTTTTTTTTTTCCCCAAAGTCTTCGGTGTTGGAACCAGAGGGAGGGAGAGATAGTGAATTCCTGCTAAGAACTATTCTGTTTGTGTGTGAATCCTGAATCCTGTCCTCCCTTGCCCAGTGGGTATGTCTGATCGATGGCTATAGCACTAAAGGTATAATTTCTCTGGGACCTCCCACTTTCTGTGTCCTTCTGTGTACCTTAAGTTGTTGCTTTTTTTTTTTTTTTACGTGGAACCGGAGATCAAACTCAGGACCTTGTGCTTGCCAGGCAGGCACTTACTCTGCTGAGCTATAACCCCGGCCCCTCGTTGCTCTTCCGTTCCTACCTTTATGGCCTTTGGGTTGTGATGGCTCCCAGGCTCCAGAGTGCCCTCTGTCTGTACACTCCAGACTGTCCAAGCTGAGCCATGTCCTTGCTTATGTCAGTAGATTGGGGAAAACAAACAGGTCACTGAGTTTTTAGGCAGTGGGGCTGGAGTTCAGGCAGTCTGCTGGACTTAATAACTACTGCTTTCTCCACGACTGGGTTGACTTCTCATCATAAAGTGGGGCCCCCGTATCATTCCAGGCTTGAGTTTAAACTTCTCAAGGGAGTGTATGTCTAGGCTGTGACCTCTCCATGATTATTCCAGGCTTGAGTTTAAACTTCTCAAGGGAGTGTATGTCTAGGCTGTGACCTCTCCATGACTATCTCTTATGGTCATCTCCCACCCAGTTACTGTAGTAGGGTGACACCGGGAACCCTGAAGTACCCTTCCCCAAATGGGTCCTGATAAACCCTCTGAAATATGGTAGGCACTACAGTGGATTGACTTTCATGTGTACAGGGGCTTGAAGCTAAGAGTTTGCCTTAGATCTCAGTGGAGACTTTGGCCTTGGGCCTTTCAGCAGTGCTGAAACTCTTAGAGATGGACTAAAATGCCTTTTGCACAAAGGAATGTGCACAAGTCTTTGGCAGGGGGTAGGGGCAGAATGTTGTGGCTTGTGTTTAGTTGTCTCCTTAAAGCCTCCTGTTGTTATAGGTGGGGCTTTTCAGAGGTGGCTGGATCTAGAGTGTGCGGTTCTAGGATTGACTCAAGGTGCAATGCTAGGATTCAAGGCACTAGGATTAAGTGTGTGAGTGCCACAGTGGGCGGCTAAGACATGAGAACAGAATTACTAGTTACTTATCGTTCATCCCTGGTTACTTGCTTGCTTTTGCTGTCTTCTATCTTCCGATTACCGCGGACTGTTTCTCCTCTGTGGTGTCCCTCTGCCTTGCCACTCTTCCTTAGAGCTAGCCGACCACGAACTGAAATCTACAAACTGTGAGCTAAATAAACCTTTCCTCCTTTAACTTTGGGTGTTGAGTATTTTGTCTCAGCAACAAGAGAAAAGTAGCCAAGAAAGGAATGTAGCTCAGTGTGAAGGTTCTGGGTTCAATCTCAAATACTGCAAAATAGACTTCTCCTTCCTTTTTTGGTGGTAGTGGGTTTGAACCCAAGACCTGACACATTCAAGGCAGGTGCTCTACAGCCTCTAGCCCTTGTTATTTTGTTTTGAAACAGGGCCTTGCTAAATTGCCCAGGCTGGCCTTGAACTTGTGATCATCTTGCTTCAGACTCTCAGCTAACTAGAATCACAAATGCACACCACCATCCTAGGCCTCATCTTATTTTTTTTATTCGGAAAAACAAAGGCTAGCACTTACATTCTCCAAGCATTGTTTCCTACTACGTCCAAGATGTTTGAGTCAGAGGTCTTTAAAAATTCTACAGGATGAAATTTGCTTTGGCTGAAAGAGATGGACGGGCTGACAGGAGACGAGGTGAGACCACATAAATAATGCAGTAGGAGGGGTCACAGCCAGCAGGGTTAAAGAAGCAGGTTACTGTGCCTCTGATTGGCATTACATGCTGAAGCTGAGTGCAGTAAGTCCTCTGTTTTTCTACCTCTATCACCAATAATTTCTGTTTAAAAAACTTTTCCTTGAGCCAGGTGTGGTGGCGCATGCCTGTAATCCCAGCACTTGGGAGGCTGAGGCAAGATAATTGCTGAGAGTTCAAGACCAGCCTGTGCTACAAAGTGAGCTCAAGACCAGCCTAAACTGCAAATTGAGACCCTGTCTCAAAAAGACAAAAGGAAGAAAAAGCTTTGATGAAAATTTTTTTTTTATTTTTTGTGTTATGAGTTTTTTTCCTTCCATCAGATTTTATTGGTACATGTTAGATACACATCGTGACCACATGCATCGTAGAGGATCTGCACCTGTACGTGATATACCTTGACTCCTTTTTCCCACCCCCCTACCCTCCCTCCAACCCCTCTTCCCCTCCCTATTTACATAAGCTTTGTTTCTACTTTTTCCTTCTTTTCTCACTCGTGTTTACTTTTCCCTTCTTTCCTCTCCCCCTTCCCCTCCCTTGCTCCCCTCCCAGCTTTACCTATTTCAAAGTTCCAACCTATAGCTGCACATCTCGCGGTACTTAAGCCTAGCACGAGATGAGGCCGGCAGGGACAGGGAGCTTTCCCAGACCACGCTTTCTTCAGAAAGGGGAAAGCCACTGACATCCACCTCCGGTGTCTTCCCAGGCACAGGCCACAGAGCTTATCCTTCCTTCCCTGGTGGCCAGGAGGTGGGGGGGGAGGGCGGCCGGGAGGAGTTGGCCCCTCAGACTATTGCTTCTATCCTTTTAAGGGCATTTATTTTGTTTTTCTTCTGACCGGTAAATAATGTTTTCCATACAGGCCTGGACAATCAGAGGAAGAGCAGGGGGGTCCTATTCCTGCCTTTTGTGCTCCCACAGCTTTGTGTAGCAGGAGCAGAAGGGGAAAACAGGTTTGGAGGTCTTACCGTGCATATTGTTGCTGGTTTTGTATTCTGCTTAAATGAATATTGCACTTTGCCTTCCCACACAGCTCTACTTTATGACTGAAAGTGAGTCCAGAACAATAACCATAGAAACGGGGTGATGACTGTGTTTTTCAGTGTGGGAGGCTGAGTCCAGATGTGAAGACAGACAAACAACATGAACATGTCGGATCGTTTTTGAGCTTCTGACATTGGGTTAAATAATCCGAAAGACACCTAAAGAAGCACTTCTTATGGAGGGCATATCCCAGCCGGATGTGGTGGCGCACGCCTGCAATCCCAGCACTCAGGAGGCTGAGGCAAGAGGGCCTTCGTGAGTTTGAGACCAGCCTGAGCTGCACAGCGAGACCCTGCCTCAAAAAGACAAAAGAAACAACAACAACAAACGGAGGGCATAGCCCATCTTCATGAACCACCTAGAAGAGACAAAGCTCCACGGACAGAAACGCAGAGCAGCTTGACTGCTAACGAGCACAAACTTTCTTTCTGGAATGACTAAAATGTTCTGGAATTAGATTATGGTAATAATAAACCACTGATTCTAATTTACGGTTTGCATATTCTATCTCTAAAAAGCTATTAACTAAAAATGCTTCCTCCTCCTGGAAGCGAAGCAGTTCCCTCTCTAAGTGTAGCTAAAGAGGAAAACATCAGGACTACAGATGGGGTTTATAGATGAAATGATTGATTTTGAGTGTTTGGATTTTGAATGAGTGCGATGAGCACCTAGGACTTTGTTATACTGTCCTCTCGGTTTGGTATGCATTTGAAATTTTCCATAATACCAAGCTACATGAAATTTTAAAAATGGAAACATGCATGAACTACTTAAAAACCATGAGAAGTGGAAGGACAGAAAATCGATGATGGGGCTGGGCGTGGTGGCGCACGCCTGTAATCCCAGCACTCGGGAGGCCGAAGCAGGAGGGCCTTCGTGAGTTCAAGACCAGCCTGAGCTACAAAGTGAGCTCAAGGCCGGCCTGAACTGCATAGTGAGACCCTGTCTCAAAAAGACAAAAAAAAAAAAAGAAGAAAAGAAAGAAAACAGATGATAGTAAAATTTGAAACAGACTTACAGATATTCCTGGAAGAAAGAATCCCATAAGTTTCTAGGACGCATAAAAAGAGCAGGTCTGTCTTTGGGCATTCAGAACCAGGTCCGCTGATACACAGAAATCTAGAGTGTCCAGAGCTGGTCATTTACTTCCTCACTGACATTTCCACATTCAAATACTTTTCTTTTTTCAATATTGAGGATTGAACTCGTGCTGGGTAAACTCTTGCTCTACCCCTGAACTATATCCCCAGCCATTTTTATTTGTCTATTTGTTTTTTGAGACAGGGTCTTGCTGTGTAGCTCATGCTGGCCTTGAACTCACTACGTAGCCCAGGCTGGCCTTGAGTTTGCAGCAATCCTCCTGCCTCTGGTTTCCAAGCACTGGGATTACAGGTGTGCGCCACCGTGCCCGGCCTGCCCCAGCCATTTTGAAAATTTTATTTGGAGACAGGGTCTCACTAAATTGCCTGGGCTGGCCTTAAACTTACGATCTACTTGACTCAGCCTCCCACGTCACTGAAACTACAGATGTGCATCATCATACCTGGATCAAGTAGAATTTTTTGATTAAAAAAGATTGGGCAGCAGCCAGGCATGGTGGTGCAGGCCTGTAATCCCAGACCCAGACCGAGGGAGGAAGGCTGCTGTGAGTTTGAGGCCAGCCTGGGCTAAATAGTGAGACCCTGTCTCAAAAAACAAAAGCAAACAACAACAGCAAAAGGGCAGGAAAATGAAGATGCATGAATTTCCTCTGTATTTTTGAGGTACGATAAAGACACTAAGGTAATCACTCTAAAAATTATACAGCAGAACTTCTCTTCTAGGGTCTAGGTGCTCTGGGAGCCAAAGCTTACAATGTAGATAGGGCCAAGACCAAGACCCACACCCTGCACAACCAGTCTTGACAGTAGGACAGAGAAGGCACCAAGAAACCCCAGTCACGGAGGCTGGGGCTGCGGCTCAGTGATGGAGCAACTGGCCAGCATGCACAGGGCCCTGGGTTTGAGCTCTGGCCCTGCAATGGAGAAAATAGAAGATATAAAGGAAAAAAGGAAGGAAGAGAGAAAGAAAGAGATTAAGAAAGAAAGGGGAAGAAAATTAAAAAAGAAAGCTCCGTTGTGAAGTTATGACTCTCTTTAGGGGAGAGGGCCCACGTTCCTGAGGACTATGTCTTTTGCCAAGTAGCACACCCAGAAGGGCCCGAGGAAGATGCGGGCACACAGTGAGTGCAGGCACTCAGACTGCGAGAACCCTCGAAAAGTACAAAGAGGTCAGACCCAGACGCCAAAGAGTGTCAGCCACGAGCGCGATCAACTTGCCTACATTGCCCAGCCCAAGCTCAGGAAGTGCATCACGCTCCACAGCATTTTGGACTCTGCCAAGTGAAAGCCAAGGCCAAGGCTCAAATCAAGGCCCTGGCTCTGGCTGCAGCTCCAGCCCCAGCTTTAGTTCTGGCTCTAGGTCAGGCTCCCATGAAGGCTCCATAGAGCCCTCTCTCCCTCCCTCTCCTTCCCTTCTCTCTCTTTTCCTCCCTTCCTTCCTTCCCTCCCTCCCTTCTTTTCTTCCTTCCTTCTTTCCTATCTGTCCTTCCTTCCTTCCTTCCTTCCTTCCCTCCCTCTCTCCCTCCCTCCCTCCCTCCCTTCTCTTCTTCTATTTCTTATGATGTTGACAGACATTTCCCCCCAAAATATCTGTAGTGAAAAATTAAAAGACAGTAAATATTTGATCTGGAAGAATTAAGAGATTAAATCTTGGCCCCCTCCGTGATATGAATTTCACGGATGTAAAATTCAGAACAAAAGCCCTGGGAACACCCATGTTATCACATATGACCTTCATCCTCAACACACCCTGTCCACACGGTTCCTACCCACCAGATGTGCTGCTCTCTCCCTGTTCCTTTGTCAGAATTCTCGCCTGTCCGGACTCAGTCAAGAATTTCTCTCTAGTAGCATAAATAAGGAGAAAAGGAAAACAATACAGCTCAGAGACATAGCCCAGAAGTGTGACAGGGATGAAGGTCATATTTCAACACAGTCAAACCTAACAGAAATACAGTATAAGTGCCCAATAAATATACAGGAAAAATGCACTTCGGACTATAAAATTTAAAAAAAGGCAAATAAAAACATCAGTATGATACTATTCGCCA
The DNA here is from genome assembly GCA_004027595.1 of Dinomys branickii. Classification (NCBI taxonomy): domain Eukaryota; kingdom Metazoa; phylum Chordata; class Mammalia; order Rodentia; family Dinomyidae; genus Dinomys; species Dinomys branickii. The sequence goes on along the minus strand of PVLD010004578.1, from coordinate 9,988 downwards.
TTTATGAAAAGAAAAAAATTTTTTGAAATAAGGTCTCATTATGCAGTTCTGGCTGACCTTGAACTCACTATGCAGCTAAAGCTGGCCTCAAACTCATAGCAATCCTCCTGCCTCAGTTTCCCAAGAGCTGGGATTACAGGTATGTGCCACCACACCCGGAAAAAAGAAAACATTTTAACAAACATTTTGTCTGGTTAAAATTTATTGAGAGTCTGGAACTCTGCTACTGTAATGAGACATGGGGTATGTAAAAAGAAGGGCCCATTACAAAGGTGTTCTTGTTTTGCTCTTTTTAAAATCTGGATAAATTCCAGAAATGGAATGATAAGGTGAAAGGGTATAGACATGGGTAAGGCTTTTGCATCAGACTGCCAAAAGTTCTTTCTCAAACAACGATCCTCTTTGGCCCTCCCACTGGCACTGCAGGAGTGTATCTGATAGCTATTCAAAACACAGCTGTCTGCGAGCCAAGAGAACAAAGTACGGTGAGACTCTAGATATTTCTTGAGCAAACTCGGCAGGGTTTGTCAGACTGAGAGGAGGCCAGGAGTATATACAGTTCTGGTTTGGGGGTCAGGTCTTGGCTTGGACACTCACTTGAGCCACGACACTATTTCCAGCTTCCAGTGCCTCATTGGGTACAGCCACTAAACACAGGAGTAAGACCAGGCTGATTTTTACAGTCTCTTTTTAAGGTCTACTATTTTTAGGAAGGTGCTGGTCCTTGAACCCAGGACCTCAGGCATGCTGAAACACTACCACTGAGCTAAGCCCTCAGCCCATGCCCATAGCATAACGATTCTACAACTCTGTAATAACAGCTTCAAAGGTTTGGAGCATTTAACAGAGGAATTTTTCTCCAGGACAAGTTGCTACCCTGTGGCAGAAGTCCTGATCAGAATGAGGTCTATGGGTAACTAGACTTGTTCCCTGGTACATTTGAGACTTTTGGGGGGACTTGCACAAATACCTGGGGTTGACTTTGCCTGATTCGTGGGTCTACAGCACCAGGTGGGGCAAGAGCCAGGGACGTAGGAGTTACATCAACGTGCTCCAAATCGAACTCGCCTTGTTCAACCTACCTTTCTCACCCACTAGCTGCACCACTGACCTCCCAGTCACTCAGGCGCCAACCTCAGTGTCGTTGCCTCTTTTGTCAGTATGGTGACAGCCACCAAGCCCCCGCAGCTTACTCATTAAGCAAATATTCACGAGTTCCTACTTGCTCAGCCCACAGGTTCTTTTCTCCTGTCAGAAGTTTCTGTCAGTACATTTGGCTTAAATTTTGATTCGTTTGATGTGTATTCCTAAGTGTCTAGCTCCTCCTGGTAAAGAACACCATCTCACACCTCTTTGTACGATCCCTAGTATTACTTTACAGCCCTGTGTATTACCATGGGCCTTTATTCTCAAATGTATTTGTACCTTGATGGTATGGGCTGGCTTCTTTTTTTTTTTTTTTTTTTTTTGTCTTTTTGAGACAGGGTCTTGCTATGCAGTTCAGTTCAGGCTGGCCTTGAGCTCACTTTGTAGCCCAGGTTGGTTTTGAACTTGCAATGATCCTTCTGCCTCAGCCTACCAAGAGCTGGGATTACAGGTGTGTGCCTCCACGCCCAGCTCGTGGGCTGGCTTCTGGAGTAAAGCAGTAAAGAAAACCAGACAATAATCTGCCGTCATGAATCTTACATTCTTGTGGAGGAAACAAAACAGTAAGATAAATAAAATATATTGTATGTTAGATAATGATAGGAAAATGGATATAAAGTATATAAATAGTGAGAAGGAGGATGTTGAAATGTTAGACAGGGTGTTCATATTTTTGAGCAGCACATAAAGGATGTTAAAGTGTTTGTCATGTGGCCTCTGGAGGGAGAATAGGATGTGCTAAGGTCCCAAGGCAGGACTATGCTCCTACCATTCAGTAACAGAAACATTGGCTGAATTTTCACCATAGTTTTAAAAAATAATGAGTTCAAGCCCTCAGGAATGCCTCACTGAGACATGGGCCTATGCTGGGTGGCTACAGTCTCATCCCGAACCACCCTCAGTCTCTCACTGTACTTCTGGCTAGGCCTGCGCCGCCGGAAATCAGCAGGGATCTACCCTCCCTGGAGCTAATCGCTGGGTTTTCCTCCATGCCTAGAGCGCCCCCTAGGAGGAAGGGGTGCCTCTGCGGTGCACCGCAGTGACCCGTGTTTCTCAGTGTGCAAGTGAATTTGGCCATCCATTAACTCTGTCTCTGGCTTGCACAAGTGTCTTCTGTTCTCTACTTTTTTTTTTTTTCTGTCCTCCACTTTGAAAGGGGTCATTTGATTTGATACTAGTTTATTTCAGTCAGGTTTTGTTTTTTTTCTTTTCTGTGTGTGTTTTACTATTGTCAGTTTCCTGTTCAGGTTCAAAAATTTGTTTCCTATAATTACTAAAAATAAACCTTCTCCTAACCGTGCTGCCGTTGTTGTCTTTCCTTTGATTTTCTCTTGGCATCAGTGTTGGTCTGCTGTTCCCACTTGTGTTTGATGTGTCTGAAGTTCTAGCCAATGCATTAAGGCTAGAGACAAAAATCGTATAATTATGAAAAGGGAGACAGAATGTTTCTTTATAGATTCTCTGAGTTATACCTCAATACCACCTGAAAATAAACAGGAAAAAGGTGGAAATATGAACAAATAGTTATCAATAACTGACCAGAAGCCTGGCGTGGTGGTGCACACGTGTAATCCCAGCACTTGAGAGGCTGAGGCAGGAGCATCACCTCGAGTTCAAGGCCAGCCTGGGTTTACATAGTGAGTTCAAGGCCAGCCTGAACTTAGTGAGACCCTGTTTCAGTTAATGAAAAAGCAAACAGACAGACAATCACACCAACCAACCAGAACTAGATAATAAATGAAAAATGAGTTTGCATTCAGGATAGCAACATAAAACCCATAAAATAATAAAGGATAATCTTAAACATGAGGGCATTTGCAATTCTCATATCCCTCCTTCTCTTCTCACCCTCCTTCTGCCTCCTTCCCTTCTCCCTGCCCTGCTTCCCCGGTACTGGGACTTTAACAATAGACTCACATGTGCTAGGCAAACACTCTACTACTGAGCTACATCACTAGCTATTTATAATTTAATTTTATATAAAAACAGAGTCTTGCAAAATTGCCCAGGCTAGATTTGAACTCGCAGTCCTTCTGCCTCAGCCTCCGAAGTACCTTGGACTTCAGGTCTGTGCACCATCCCTCCTGGTCCTCTATGTTGAGGGTTCCACATACTGGGATTTAACTAGATGTAGATAAAAATGTTTGAAAAACTTTGTGTGGGTACTGAACATATACAGATGTTTTTCTTTTCATTATTGCCTAAACAATATAACCTAACAACTATTTACCTAGCATCTACATTAGTTAGGTATTACAAGTACTGGAGAGGTCATATACTGCAAGATGTACATAGGTTATATACAAATACTCTCCCTTTTTATGTAAGGGGCGTGGGTATCCTCAGATTTGGGGATCCTGGAACTAATCTCCTATGGATGCTGATGGACAACTGTATCCTTTCTTTAGCGCAGGTTTCTGAGTTTGTAGAGGGCACGGGGTGTCTTACTCTGTTGAATCCTGCTTTGGAAGTCATAATGTTCTCGGGACTTTTTCAGTACTGGGAGTGAAACCCAGAGCCTCACACAGACTCGGCAAATGCTCCCCCACTGAAGCTACATCCTCAGCCCCAGGGAACTTTCTCTTTTTCATACTGGGATTGGACCTAGGGACTTTGTACTGAACTACATTGCCAACCATTTAAGATGTTAAAATTCGGAGGTAAAGTCTTGTCATTAAGCTGCATGCGCCGGACCTGAACTTGTGGTCTCCAGCTTCCTCCTGCCCCAGTGCTGGAGTACAGGTGTGCGCCACCACCCTGGCTGGGAACTGCATTTTTAGAGAGGTCACCGGCCGAGAAATGCTGCTGGGACCGTAACAAGAGAGCAGATAAAGATATGGTGGCAGAAAATAAGTGAGAAGTTAAGATTTCCACTGAAGACAAAGCACAAGTGTATCAATTAAGTGTGTCCTGACTATACTTCAGTCAGCAAATACTCATGGAGCACTTCTGTGCCAGGCACTGTTCTAAACTCTAAAGATAGAGCAGTGAAAGCGGGGCATGGTGGTGCATGCCTGTAATGCCAGCACTCGGGAGGCCGAGGCAAGAGAATTGCCACAAGTTCAAGGCCATAGTGGGATACATAGTGAGTTGAAGGCCAGCTGGGATTCCACAGTGAGACCTTGTCTCCAAAAATAAAAAAAAAGCTGAGGATGTAGTTCAGGCTCTGTGTTCAGTCCCTCATACTGGAAACAACAAAACACAATGAAACAAAACACTAACACAGACAAAACTCCGTGCCCTCAATGAATGTTCTACTGCAAAGGGAAAAAGTGATGAACTACACACATAAGTAAAATATATAGAATACCAGATGGTGAAATATTCTAAGGAGAAGAGTAGGAGAGGGCAAGGAAAGAGGCTAGGGGAAATTGAGGAGGAGAAAATGATTTCAGACAATGTTTCTATGAAACTTCCATGTGTTGTTGTAGCCATCTTTTTTTTTAATTTTAAAGAGAAAACTAAATAACAACAAAGATAAAAACTGAACAACTCAAAAAGAAAAACAAGACAGAATCTCAAAACAAGAAGATAGAAACTTAGCAACGGTTGCTATGTTACATATTGTTATCTTCCATAAAGTTGCTCAGATTACCAGATGTGAGAAGGCAAGATTGATCAAATCATTAAAGAGAATAAAAATAATAAAAAAATTAGAAACAGTGCAGAGTATTGCCAGGTACAAGCACGCAAAATTGGTAAAAAAAAAGATTTAAGCATTAACTATTACTTTCAATAAACCAATAGCCATCAGCAGTTTAATTATCCCAGCTGTCCTTGTATGTACATATATATTTTTCCCCTTCCTTCTTTCTTTTCCTCTTTCCCTCATCCCAGTTGTTCCTTCCTTTGAGCAATTTCTTTCCCTTTCACAGTATCTATTGTACTTTTGAGGTTTTATGAACTCTTTCAGGTTCTTACACTAGGGAGACAACGTGATCTTCACACATGCGGGTCTGATTTGTTTCCCTTATGAATACGGTCTCTAGTTGCACCCATGTACCTATATATTGTACCCATCTTGCCAGTCAAAATTCATGCCTTTATCTATATTTCCAGATTTCAGGATTTTAAAAATGATTGATAACATTTTTCATAGCACAGAATTTAGTAGGGCAGCCAGGTATGATGGTGCATGCCTGTAATTACAGTACTTGGAAGGCTGAGGCAGGAGGATCACCATGAGTTTGAGGCCAGCCTGAGCTACACAGGGAGTCCAACACCAGCCTGAGCCACAGAGTGAGACTTTGTCTAAAAAAAAAAAAAGGCGGTATCAGCACTCAATCTTCTGTATAGAAGGATCCCTGAATCCTAGAAACAGTTTGCTCATATTCAAGCAAATAAATGAGGTTTCTGTCTTACCACAGTTAGTAGTATTCAGCTAACACTATTCTGTTTTGTTTTTTGAGACAGGGTCGGTCTCACCATATAGTTCAGGCTGACTTTGAACTCACTATGTAGCCCAAGTTGACCTTGAACTCCTGCCTTAGCCTCCTAAATACTGGGATTGAAGGTGTGTGCCACCATGCTCAGTTTACTATTCTAAAACTTGCTTTTTTTTTTTAAAGATAGTTCCATATTGGTATGTAAAGAAATTCCCCATTGTGTTTTTTTTGGGGATTGATGGAAGCTAGGGCCTCACAGTGCACTCTGCCACTAAGCTGTATCCCTACCTTGAACCTCCTCTTTCTAAGTGAATCTTAACCCATTTTAAGGGTGTCTTGGTTACTTTTCTCTCTTTGCTGAGACAAAATACCCAATGGCCAAAATTAAGGAAGGAAAGGTTTATTTAGCTTATAATTTGTGGAGATTTCAGTCCGTACTTGGCTGGCTCAGAGGCAGAGTGGCATGTGGCAGAGGGTAAACATTCATGATGGCAGAACACAGCAAAAACCAGCAAAAGGGAGGAATGGTGGCAAGCAGCGTCCTTCCCTCGCTTACTTTGTAAACAGGCTACTCCCATCAACGGGGCATAACACTCCCATAAATCTCCATGTTCTCCTCTGCCACAGGCTCAGGATGTGTACAAAGCACCCTGGCTCCCTGCTGAGTCACTTAGCCAAACCTCTAGACTCCCCAAGTTGACACAATGTATCAACCATGACAAAGATTATAGCATAATTTATTTAACCACTTCCCTCTGGATATGTTTAGACTGCTTTGAACTATTTAGTGTTATGAACAATGTTTCACTACAGAACTTTGTACTCAGGTAATTTCACAAACAATAAAGTCTATTTGTAGAGTACGCCTCATTAGAAGCAGAATTCGTCCAAGGGTGAATACATATTTTCTTTGGAAAGATTTATTCTCCATGGAGTTCAGGCCAATTTTTACTCCTCCAATAATGAAAAAAGTACTCATTTCCTCACCCATTCACTAGCAAGGTTTTACTAATTAAAAAAAAATCTTTACCTGTGAGCTACATGAAAATCTTTACCTGTGGCACATGTGGCTGCTCAAATTTACACTACATATATCAGTCTGCTCAGGCTGCCTTAACAAAATGCCAAAGACTGGGTGGCTTAAACAACAGAAATTTATTTTCTCACAGTTCTGGATGCTAGGAAGTCCGACATCAAGGCCCCAATTTGGTTTCTAGTAAGGGCTCTCTTTCCTGTCTTCTCTCTGTCCTCATGTGGCCTTTCCTGAGAGTGCTGGCGGGGGAATCTGGTGTCTCTTCTAGTTCTCTGGTGTCAATTCCTACAAGAACACTAATCCTACCAGATTGTCCCTCCACCCTTATGATCCCGCTTAACCTCAATTATTTCCAGTTAATCACTTCAAATACAGCTACTCTGGGGATTAGGCCTTCAACATATGAATTTGTGAGGATACATTCAGTTAGTGTGTTGGTTTGGGGTTTTTGCAAGGGGAAACGATACAATATGGGACACCTAGTTTATAAGATGATTTATAATAGCCACCCAAAGAATGATATACAAAAGAGTGCAGGAAATCTGTCCACACACTAAGACCAAGGAATCTAGCAGAGGGCCTGGATCCCACAGAAATGTCCTGCATGCATCCAGCTGAACACCTAGAGTTCATGACAATGCCTCCCATGAGTCCATCCGGAGGCCCAGAGCCCATAACAATATCTCATGCAGGCCTGTTTCACGGATCTGCGCTGGGCAGGCCCAAAGGTCAGTGGTGGAATCTAAGAAGTCTGTGCCAGAGGATGAAGGCTCTGTGCCAGCAGGCTGAGGGGTCTGCACTGGAGCCAGGAAATGTTGAGCAAAGCAAGAACCAGAGCTCCCCTAGAAGGTACCACAGCCTCCTCAGCAACAGTGGGGTCCCGAGCTCCTCCCATCAGGAAAGCCAGTGAGCAAATTTCTCCATGTACTGGCAGTGCACCATCTTCTCCTCTGGAGCCAGGAAGCGATGCTCAGAATGAGGACCAGAGCTCCCCCAAAGTGAACCGAAGCTATTCTAGTACCAACGAGGTCCTGAGCTCCTCAGAGGATGAAAACAGCCAAGTTTATCAGGAAAGCCATAATGACAAGCTCCTCCAAAAGAACCAACAGCTCCTTACAGCTTCTACCCACTCCCAACAGCCTTTCTCTGCTCCCAACAGCCTCACTTCTTCGGTTTTGCCTCTTAGGTTGCTGGCAACAATCCTCCCACACCCAGCACCATGCTTACTCAGTTCAGCTGGGGGTTGTAAGTTGACCACCAGTTGTCGATCTGCTACAGTTAGTAACACCATACTCTCTGTCAGAGATTTCATACTCCAGAAGAATCACATCCACGTAGTAAATGTATACTCAGCGTGCTGAGTGTCCCCGTCATACCAGCACTCTGAGAAGCTGAGGCAGGTATGATGCCTGCAGGTATAATCTGGGTGATATAATGACTCAGGAGATACCATCTCAAAATAAAAAATAAAGAGTTCTAGGGATTTAGTTTAGTGAAAGGTCCTCAGTTCAACTCCAAGCACTGCAAAAGAAAAAAAAAAGTAGCAAATAAAGCATTTTCAAAGAGCGTTTAGGGTTAGGTAAGTATAGTTGAAATTATAATGGAAATAAACCTTGTGAATGTAAGGGTTATGGGAACACTTTGTAGGTGTTGCTCTTAACTTGTTCAACATCAGAGAACTCACAGTGGAGAAAAAGCGCGGGCACAGATGAGCACCAGCAACGATCTGAAGAGATCACACATTGTTCAACGTTGGAGGATTCATTTGGAAGAAAATGCCATGAGCACATCAAATGTGGGTGAGTCTTTACAGCTGAGGTATTATTAAGCGTCAGAGATTTCACACTGGGGAAAACCCCTATGGATGTAAGGAGTGTGCAGAAGCATTAAATATCACTATGCTTTACCAGTCTGGAGATTTCATGTAGCAAGAGAATTCCTTTGACTGTAGTGATTATGGGAAAGCCTTTTTACACACCCCCATCTTATTATACATGGCTGCACCCACTCAGGAGAGAAACCCTTAAATTATTAAATGCAGTGAAACCTTTAATCCAAATCTCAAATCTCATTCCACATCCAAGAATTGACTCTGAAGAGAAACCTTGTGAATGTCGTAAGTCTTGAAAGTCCTTCAATAAATTATAGTTCATACCTTTTTCCACCCCAGCGAATTCACGCCGGTAAGAAACTGTTTGAATGTTGTAAATGTGGAGATGCTGTCTGGCCTATGTCGACTTCTTTGATAGCATCAAAGAATTCATTCAGAAAGAATGGAAGCAGGGATACCATTAGCCAGATTCCTATCTGAGAATTTACTTTGCAGAACAAGATGATGTCAATTTGAGCAACTCGAATGCGTTAATGGATTTATCTCATAATGCAAAGTTGCTGGTTGAACTGGGTATATACCACTTCCTTTCAGACATTCATTTTTTGTTTTTTGTATTGTACTAAAATATGCACAATGTAACACTTACTATCTTAACCGTTTCTAAGTGCGCAGTTCTGAGACATTAAGCACATCCACATTGTTGTGAACAATCACCACTTTTCATCTCCTGAACCTTTTCATCTACCCAGAAGGAAGCTCTGCAATAGTTTCGACACTAATTCCCTACACCCATCCCCAGTGCATATTTACTACCATTCTGTTTTCGGTCTCTATGATTTTGATTCTTCCAAGAACCTCATAACAGAGGAATCATATATAATCTGTCCTTTTGTGACTGACTTATTTTACTTAGAATAATATTTTCAAGGTTCATCCATATTGTAGTACGAATCAGAATATTCTTTCTTTATCTCCCTCCTTTCTTTGTTTGTGGTGCCGTGGATCAATTCCAGGGTCTCACACATACTGCACAAGTGCTCTGCTACTGAGCAATACCCTCCTTCAATTATTCCACCTTAAAGGCTGAATACTGATACATTTCTTCTATGAGTCATTGATTAAATAATAAACTTGAAGGGTGCTTATCTTCTTTCATTTTTTAGATCATCAGAAGTGCCACCAACACACACACACACCCACACACACACACACACACACACCTGCTACACTAGATAGAAAAGCAGTTGATACATGCATTTCTGTTCTGAAACAATCCAGTGCTAGTATATGAAGACCAGCCCGAAGTGTGAGACCACAGAAAGAGAGGCAGATTGATCCAGGGTTTCACAGAGTGTGACTTACTGGGTGACTACTGAATAAGGTGTGGTCCTAGGAGAGGATTGGAGGGCTGCCGCGGCACAGTTGGAGAGAGAAGAGATGGAGAAAGAGGAAGCCACTGCTTCAAACACACTCTTGGCCCAAGCCCTCGTTCCAGCGATTGCAGCTGTGGCTTCGGAGACCCACGCTCATGGAAGCCTCCCGACTCGGCCAGGGGAGAGCGGAGTTCCAAGAGCTGGTCCAGAACTGGAG